>JAGFNQ010001984.1:639798-725351 GCA_024364735.1 Boesenbergia rotunda | reverse complement strand
CGTATACTTCAATGTTCCTTCCCAGCTGATCCTTAAATACTTTGTTCATCAGCTGTGATAGGTAGCCCCTGCGTTCTTCAGTCCAAACGGCATGACTTTGTAACAATAAGTGCCCTCCGATGTAATGAAACTAACCTTCTCCTAATCAGCGGGAGAGAGCGACACTTGATGTTATCCCTAGTAGGCGCCCAGCATGCAAATGAGCTCGCTTCCAGCCGTGGAGTCCGTCATCTGATCGATCCGAGGGAGCAAATAACAATCTTTGGGGCAAGCTCTGTTGAGGTCTCTGAAATCGATGCAGACCCTCCACTTGTTCTCAGACTTGGATACCAGCATCACATTGGTCAACCAGGCCGAAAACTGCACCTCTTGAATGTGTCCCGCCTCTAAAAGTCTGTCCACTTTGGCCTGAATGATCTTGTTTTGTTCGGAACTGAAGTCCCTCTTCCGCTGCTTCACCGGCCTGGTGTCGGGTTAGACATGCAACTTGTGCTCCATGACCTCGCCGGACGCCTTTCAGATCTCGGGTCGACCATGCGAACACGTCTTAATTCTCGGCTAGGCACTTCACCAATCGTTGTTTGAGGTTAGGCTCCAACTCTGGTGCTATCTTCACTTTTGTTTCTTCTCGATCAGGGAGGAGTTGAACCTCCTCCTTTTGCTCTCTCAATTCAGCCCAAGGGGAGGGTTGTACTATGTTACAACTGGACAGTGGGGCTCGGAATACCTTCCACACTTCCGTTCGGACATCGTCGACGTAGCATCAACGTGCTTCCTTCTCGTCACCTCTTACTTCTCCCACCTGATCGCCAACTGGGAACTTCACCTTCAGGTAGAAAGTGGATGCTACTGCTCTGAATTCATTGAGTGCGGGTCTACCCAGGATGACATTGTAAGCAGATGACATGTCCACTATCAAGAAGGTTGACTATCAAGTCCTCTTTAGGGGCTCTTCTCCGATTGAAATGGCCTACTTGATTTGGCCGACCGGTTGGACCTCATTTCCTGTGAACCTAAAGAGGGGTGTGGCCACAGGCTGCAACTCATTGGCTTCGATCTACAACTGTTCGAATGCCTTTTGTACAAAATATTGACTGAACTACCAGTGTCCACAATGGTTCGGTGGATCTGATAGTTTGCTATGACTGCAGTAATGACTAGCGCATCATCATGTGGAACTTCTACACCTTGCAGATCTTGCGAACCAAAACTGATCTGGGGTCCTCTGGCTTGCGTGGAGCTCGTCCTCACCTGGTGAATCTCCAAGCGCCTAACTTGGGACTTCCGAGCTTGGTTAGAGTCTCCATAAGTAGGGCCACCGAGATAACATTGACTGAGCCTTGCACTGCATTCTGCTGGTTTGCCTGCTCCTCGTTCACTTCTCGCTTGAGAGAGTCAGGTGTCTGGAATAGCTGTCATGCTGCGGGGGCCACCGCCTAGGTATCTGTATCTCGTCTTTCCGTCTGCGCCCTTCCCCGACCTCGAGCTCCTCCCTGAGGGGCTTCTCAGGGAGTTCCTCGACCAGGGGCGAGCTAGCCCTTGCCTAGCTTTCCAACAATCCTGGGTACTGTGAGTATGACTGTGGTGGAAAGAACAATAAGGCTGCCACCGGTTAGGGAGGCACCCCTGAGCCACTTGCTGGACTATACCACGCTCGACTCCAGCTCGCTGCCCCATGGCTCGGGGACTGCGGAGAGGTCCCACAAGAGGTGTTGTCTTCTGACTATGGAGAACTACGGGTAAGGGCCCGACCTCTCGTCGTCGAGCAGCTTGTGCCTCCTCCACGTCCACATATTTTGCGGCTTTGCCCAGGAGACTTTCGAAGTCCTTCGGGGGTTTTTGGATCAGCGATATAAAGAACTCTCCTTCTTGCAGGCCCTGGGCGAATGCGCTGATCAGCACTTCTGAGGTAGCAATGGGCACATCTAGCGCGATCTGGTTGAATCTTTTGATATAAGCCTGTAAGGACTCCTTAGGGTTCTGCTTTAAGGCGAATAGGTTAAGACTTGTCTTATGGTGTCTCTTGCTGCTTGCAAAATGTTGTAAGAAGAGCCTCTTGAAGTCAGCAAACTCTCGCACAGACCCTTCCGGGAGTCTGTCGAACCAACTTGAGCGGGCCCTGCCAGGGTGGTTAGGAACACTTGACACTTGATGTCATCCGTGTGTTGATGCAGCAAGGCTGCATTCTCAAACTTCATCAGGTGTTCTTCTGGATCCGTTACTCCTCCATATTCTGGAATAGACAGGAGTCGGAAGTGCTTGGGGACTGGCTCTTGAAGGACTTGGCTAGAGAAGGGGAATCCGGTGTGATCAACTGGAGCTTGGATAGCTGGGGCCTTCCCTTTATTGAGCCTTGCCTGGCTGGAGGAGACTTCCAGCGGGTCGAATTGTCCCGCACCCTTCGTCGGGCCAAAGAGTGCTTGGGGGAAGTAGGGACTACCACCCGGGCGAGCCTCGCCTTCTGTGCCAATACGAGCAGCCGCCTTGGAGGGACCTTCCTGAGTTGGGTGGCAGTCAGTCCTCTGTTCGGCTGCTAACTTTTGAGCTTTAGCGGCCACCAGCAACTCGAAATCTTCTTGCGAGAGTGTAATCGTCACCTTGTTAGCGTTGCCCATCTTCGTCTTTCGATCAGGCGGAATTTTCCACAGACGGCACCAAAATTTGATCCTGTCGACAAGCGAAGAGGGCTCTCACTCAGATGACTTGATCGGACATAGATGACCCAGTCAGACGAACGAGTTACGGCGACGTGTGAGTCGGGGTCGGGATCAAAGGCTAGCAGGACAGGGTTGAGTCAGAGTCGGACCCAAAATGGGAACACAAGAAGCAGAGGATGAAGAGGAAATATTTCAACAGCAGAATCTCCTCTCTGAGACACCAAGGGCGCTTTATATAGGGGAGACAGAGGCTCCCTGTCTTTTCGGGGTTGTCCTGTCTCATTAAAAATCAATCTTCTGACACGATTTCCTGGCAGCCTTAGTCTCCCCGAGGATCTAACAGGGCCGCCAAAGGGTCTATCTTATGTACTGGGGGGGTATGATTATGGCAGGTGTTTTTTCCTCATAATGAGGGGATATGGAAGATCTTAAAAATCTGATCATAATTAAACTATTGAGATAATGGGATCATCTCGGCTTATCTCACTAGGCGCAGTGCTCGATCACTCGACTGTCAATCGGCTCTTGGGCGAGCGAGTGGCCTGAGCGGGTTCAGTCATTTTTGGTACCAGCCAGTCTGACCGGCCGGCCGGGTATGTCCGATCGGTCAGTCGGGTATGTCCGACCAGGCAGCTGGGTACATATCGTGAGTCATTCAAAGCGAGGGTGAGTGATTTTATTTGGCATGGTGATTGGTTCGTCCAGTCGGGAATGCCCGACCGGGATGGTCCGTCCGGAACTCGCCTACACCTTTTCAAACGGGAGGTGTGTTCTCTACCTGCCCAACTGAACCTTCCCGACTGAGTTCTGTCGACCAAGCCAGTTCCTCCGATCGGCTACTGCCTGCAGGACCAAATCCGCGTAATCCCAAGTGCATTCATCAGGCTAGGTTAACCCCCTAGGAGCCCAACTGTCTTCACCCGACCGAGTCCCCACCCGACCGGGCTTCCTACCAGGTCAGATGACACATCCGGCCGGATCAATATATATATTCTCTATGCTAAAGATTTTACTATACCAATTCTATAAAAATATTAATATTTTTTGAATTTTAAATTTTTTATACGTAATATTATAACCTAACTACTAAATTTTAAAGGTAAAATTTAAATGATATAATCCTAAATTAAAAAAAAAATTAAATACACGTGATCTATATGAATTTACGTGGTAAAATTTTTAGTGTATATATATATATAATTCTGTTTCGCCATGGACTATACGCCTTACAAATTTGGAGCCTTGGGCGCATTACAGGAATACAAGCGCCCCAATGTTTTTTTTTCAGGCAATTAAGTTTTACCAAAGCAAAACTTTTTTTTGGTTTTTTTTAAAATTTTTTAGGATATATTTACTATTTATGATTTAAAAATTTAAAAATTAAGTTATAGCGGTTTTAAATTAATAATATTTTCTCTTAGAATTTAAGCTTCCCTCTTGGGTTATATAGTATTCTAGATAAATAAATTTTAAATATTAATGGAATATATTACATGTATTTAGTATTGTAAATTTTAGGATTTGAGAATTGGATTATAACGAGTTTAAGTTAATAAGATTTAGACTTCCCTCTTGAGTTATAATGTTCAAACGAAAAAAATTTATATGCTAACCGATATAATATAAAATTAAAAATATTTAAGAAATTATTTATTAAAAAATTAAAAAAAAATATCACAGGTGCCTGTATCAATACAGGCGCCTGTGTTCTTAATCAACAGCAAATTATTACGAACGGTTCGCAACATAGCGACAAAATAATAATCGACGATACACATTATTTTATGCATAAATTTAAAATTAAAATTAACGATAAACTAGATAAAAATTAACTAACAATTTAATTATAATTCTAATAATAGGACTCAATAATATTTCTATTTCACTAGATAAAAATTATATTAACATAATAATAATAATAATAATTAACATTAAGAATATTCTATTAATTTATAAAATAATCCAATTTAAACATCGAAACTAATCTTTTAAAACATATTGATTATATAAAATATCAAATAATAAATATTCGAAAACTTATCATTTTGGGATAAAAATGTTAGAATATTATTAATAAAAAATAACTAAAAATAATTAAATAAATATTTAAATAATTTTAAAACTCTAACTCTACCTAGGTAAAAGACAAAAATAATAAAATAATAATAAGGCAAAATTTTTCAAGACTCAAAAACGGCTTTAAAATTTTTTTATCTGAAACGGGAGGTTAAGTGTAAACTTTATAATTAATTATATATCTTTGAATGAGATTCAATTTGATATATTATAGATATGGGTATAACCACATTGTGAGGAGGGTGCGACCATCCCCTCTAGAATTTAAAATAATAATAATAATAGTATATATTTGAAAAATCTTCATCGCTATTTTGACTAGTGGATTCACCACTATTCGTTGTCGGAAATTAAAATTGATCATATATTTAGAAAACACTCGACCTAAGTTATCCATTGGTATCACTCTTAAGAATAAATATTACGACTTACAATGCTAAATATTAAATTTTAAAAATAAAATATATAACAATAAATGGATAAATTAAATGTAGAACACCGTAGTGAGGTCGCTAAATTAAAATTGAATTGGATTTGAACTAAATCTAATATGTAGACGCTAAGATAATGATTATGTTAGTTCAAACTAAGATTGATTTGGAGTTGAATTTGGTCAAGTTAAGACAAATCAAATTTAAAATTTAAACTAATTCAATTGATTTAAACGAATTATAATATTTTCGAGAAAATTTTCTCTTTTATTTTACTATCCCTACACACACTACAACTCTTGCCGTGTCGTATGCCATTGTCATGCCTTCGCTCATTTCTCTTTTATTTTTTTCCTTACTCTTCTTCCTTATTTCCTTCTTCTCCTTCTCTTCTATCATAGTAGTAAACTTATCATTTTTATCCTCTATTTCTCAAGTACCCGAGTTTTTTTTTCTTTCCCTTCCTCTTCTTTAGCAAATAAGAAACACAGCATCACCCACTTTTTCTCTTTTTGTGTTTTCTAGAATTTCATTGGCACGGCAAGAATAGTCATATTTTGCTTTGCCTTGTTCGTTTTGGGTCATGCCAAGCTAGTCAAAAATAATCGAGGTATTATCTTTTTTTCTAATGTTTTTCTCAAAAATAATGATATTCTTTTTATTTTTTTTTTCCAATGAGCAACACTTTACAAGCCGCTCTTTTCGCACTTTGTCTCACCATAACACCAACAAAAGGACTTCGATCATTAATTATTAGACTTATTTTCTTAAATATTTTATCACTGTTACGCTCTCACCCCAGCTCAAAATATTTATCACTGTTTTTAAAATAATTTTTTTTATAATTCAAGTGTTCAAACTTTGTTGGATTAATTCTAGATATAGATGATATTCTTTGTTTATCTATCAAATAAATTTGAAATATAATTTATATATATTTTGAAGTTATCTTCAAGATATTCATCGACGGAATGTGAATATTAATCTTCATCGAGAATATCAAAGATATGGACTTTTATGCCTCACACTTCAGCTCAAACACATTAAACATGGCTCCATTTGAAAACAAAGCTTGACTTGCGGCAAGGACCCTCTTGACGTTGAACCCTATTAATCACCAACTTCAAACATTTAAAAAAACCTGTCAATTTTTTATGTCACCAAAAATGTCTGCTGTTTGCCTTCACCACAAATATAATGTAGAAATATTTAAGTCAAAAATGTGTTCACACGAGAGGAATTAAGTAATCGAAAATGACTGTCTACTTAAAGACATGCGTTCCCAGTACACTCCAACAGTTTGCTACTCAAACAGGTTCCAAATCTATTCATTTCTATACTTTCTACCTGAAGTATGTTAGTATTTTCTACTCAAACGATTAATTAAAATATATTCAACTACTCTAAATAATTAGGATCGATCGACCTCGAGTTGCTCAACATTGGCGTTCACACGAGAACAGCTTTCTTCCAATCAGATGAAGACAAAAGGTCATGCATGTGTTCCCACCAAATGTTTTAAAATTCTCAAAAAATAAATATATTTTAACTATTTTTAAATAACATATTGAGGATATTTTAAAATAGTTTCATTTTTTTTAAAAAAAAGAAGCTAATGCCTATTTAAACCATAGCATAGATACCCTTGCTCCATGAAGTAAAGCTAGAGTTTTTCCTCTCTTCTTACATTGTAAGAAGAGATCTATGGAGACTACACCTTGCTCCCAAGTATTAATCTTTCTCCTCCTCTTCCTCTTTCTTCTCGTCATCTCTTCTTCTTCTCTTTTTTTGTTTTTTTAGATTTTAATTTGCTTGATTAATGCAAATTTAATAGGATTTTATGGAGGAGATTTTAATTTGTTGAATAAATACAAAATTTAATAGGATGTCAAGAAGGAGATTGTGGAAGCATGGTACATGAATGACAGTGAGAAGGAAGATTACAGATTGCCTAGACACTGTGAGCCAAAGGAATTTGTTTCTTTGGAAAAACTTCAAGGTAATTTTTACTTCTTTTTTTTTAGATTATACAATGATATGTAAGTTTATTGGTTTGATGAAGCTCGCAATTGTTCATGTATATTTTGCAGAGCTTGGAGTTTTGACGTGGAGAGTCGATAGCGATGACTATGAGAATGAAGAAGATGTGAAGCAAATTCGTGAATCGGAAGGCTACTCTCACAGTGTTAGTTTCTAAGATAAATAAAATAAATAAATTGTTTATGATTTGTGATGAACTTCACATATTATGTTGCAGTTCATGGTAGATATACATCCAGAGAGGATGCCAAACTTTGAGCTGATGGTGAAGAGATTCTTTTTGGAGCATCTCCACCCTCGCCCTGAGATTACTTATTGTATCCAAGGCACTGGTAATTAATTTGTTGGATTAAACACATAAATAATTAACCATAGTTCATGCCACAAAACATAATCATTACTAAATGATTATCAGGGTATCATGATGTGAGGGATGAAAATGATCGATGGATTCGGATAGCAGTGAAGGAAGGGGTCATGATCTTGTTGCCTGCTGGAATTTATCATCGTTTTACCCTCGACACTAACAACTACTTGAAGGTGATCAGACAACCATCACTACTTTACTTAATTCCTTACTTATTGAGAAGTCATATTCACATATGAATAACAAATCAGGCTGTACTCTTCAGTGCCGGTCCACCAGCTGAGTTCAGCACCTATGAAGGTCCCTGTGAAGACCTTCCGGCAAGGTATATACCTAATTTGATTTATCTACAGGATTAAGTTACTTCTATTGTGAACTAAATTGAAAGTTCTAAATCATACAGGAAGCTGTATGTGGAGGCATTTCACAAGGCAATGTGAAGGTAGTAGTTACCAATGGAGATTTATCGAATGAATATCTGTATTACTCAATAGATTGATGATGTGTGTGGTTTGTAAGTATGATTGTTATGTTTCTTGAATTTCTATAAAGGGATGTTTCATCATTCTAAGAGCTATTTGTTATCTTTACATCTTCTTATTCATTTCTAGCTCCATAGAAATGATAAACAAATTCACAATTGAAATGCAATTCCAATGAATGTTATTCGTATTAAGAGCAATATATAAAAGCAGTGAAATTTCTGAAAAAAGAGAGTTACTGGTTTCTACCTCGATCGTTGAGGATCACCAGAAGCTATTGCATGAGCAATTCCCATTGTGAAAATGATGGAAACGACTTCGATCTCTGACCACGACATCCCGACTCCAGATCTTCGATATCAACTTCATTGCAGAATGGCAATCTTCGCAGACCCTCAGGTTTTTCAGAATGTGAATTGGCAGATTGGATGGCAGTTTCATGATCCCAAACGCGATTGCCATCTTCTCACTATGCGCAAACAATGCCTGTTCCTTGTCCTCCTCATCCATTTCCACTTTTACCTGTTCGACAATAGGTGAATAACCTGCCGACTTCAATCTCTTTGTCATTTCAGCCATCACTGCTTGAATCTCCATGATTTCTGGGTGCAACTGATCACCAGCAATGAACTTGTGTACCTGTCCTCCAATTGTAATTGAGCTATAACCTGCAGTCTTTTTGACTCCTCTTTCATCCATCAACCTTCGGATCCTGTTGGCATCATCCCATCTTTTGTGATCTACATATACATTGTACAGCTGAACATAGGCGCATCCTCGTGTGGCTCCAACTCCAAAAGATTCTTTGCCGCCTTCTCTGCTAAATCCATGTTCTTGTGTAGTCTGCAGGAGCTTAACATGGAGCCCCAGATAACAGCATTTGGTTCCATTGGCATACTTTTGATAAGCCCAAAGCGTCTTGCAGATATCCACAACGACCAATAGATCTACCATGCAACCGTAGTGCTCGATCTCAGGCTCTATATTGTATAACCTACTCATCTCATTGAAAAACTTCCGCCCCTCGTCTAATAGACCTGAATGACTGCACGCAGTCAGAACACTGACATAGGCTACTGCATTCGGTCGCAAACCCTCAGCCTTCATTAACCTGAAATGCTCAAGTGCAAGTTTCCCCATTCCATTGATCGCAAGGCCTGAGATGAAAACAGTCCAAGTCTGTGTGTCCCTCTCCACCATCCTACCAAAAACTAGCATGGCTTGATCAACCTTTCCACATTTTGTATACATGTCCAGTAATGAAGTCCCAAGATACACATCCTGCTTTACGAAACACTCCTCGATGTGAGCATGCAAGATCTTGCCTTGGCTTAGTGCACCTAAACTAGCACAAGCTGTGAGCAAGCTGACTACAGTGAACTTATCAGGTTGCAAGCCAGATGCTCGTAGCTTCGAAAATAACTGCAATGCTTCCTTAAGTCTACCTCCATGTATGTATCCGGTGATCATTGAGTTAAATGAGACGATATCAGGAGCATCCATTTTCTCAAATAAGGATCGAGCTATGTCGATATCGCCAATCTTACAGTACCCATCGATGATGGCATTCCATGCTGGTGCAATCTTGTTGTTCATTGAGTCGAACATCTGACGAGCGGACTTGATGCTCCCACCTTTTGCATACATATGGATTAATGCAACAGCAAGATTGCTGCTCACACCAATTCTCTTGTCCATGACAATCTGATGAAGCCATTTGCCTAATTTTAGATCCTGCAACTGTGCGCATGCCGATAGGACTGCAACCATTGCAACCGTATCTGGCTCGACATTCTCAGACATCATCTCTTTGAACACCCCAACAGCTTCTGAAGCCCTTCCATCTTTAGCATAGCCGGCTATCAAACTCGTCCAAGAAACCACATTTCTCACAGGCATTTCATTGAACAGCTTCCGAGCATCATTGACGGAGCGAGATTTCACAAGTCCCCCGAGTATCGTCGTCCAGGATACAACATCTTTCATGTCGATCGATCTAAACACCTTTACGGCATCGTCGATGCAGTCAAGTTGTACGTACATGTACACCAAAGAATTCGCTACAAACGCGTCGCAGTTAGGAAAATGCTTGACGAACAGAGCATGCACCATTTGCCCTTCCAAAGCCGAGCCTGAAAGGCCGCAGGACTTGAACATGAACTGAAAGGTGTAGGCGTCGGGCGCCGCGTTCTTCCGACGCATTTTATGGAACAAATAGAGGGACTCTAGGGGGAAATGGCGAGCAGAACAGGCCCGGATGATGGTGTTCCACTGGAAGGTGGAGGGGTCCGGAATTCGGGAGAAGAAGTTGAGAGCATAGGAGAGCGGGGTGGCGGAGGATTCTGTGAGGCATTTCAGCAAACAAGTGGTGGACGGGGAGTGGGAGAGCGCTCCGGCGACGAGGAGCTGGGCGTGGAGATGCGAAGCGTGCTTCAGAGACGAAAGAGCCGACCATACCAAACGCATATGCGAGCAAGAAGCAAAGCGATTTGGTTTCTACGACGGCGCTGCTTCGACGACACGTAGAAGCAGGAAGGCGACGACGAAAACAGTGGTTCCTTTTTGTAAAATGCCCCTCGCAAAGTTTAAAATACATCCGAAGGTTTTTCCAAGACTTTCCGTTGAAAGAGTGGGGTCATATTTTGAGAAAGAGGGAAAGTGATTTTAGATATCAAATTTGATTTTTTTTTATTTTAATATCAATTTTTTCTGAAAGTTAATATTTTATTTTAAAGTTTATTTTTTGATTAAATTATAATATTTAAATTTTAAAAAATAAAAAAAATTAGAATTTATCTTCTTAATTGAATTATAATGTTTAAGTTTAAAAAATTAAAAATTAAAAATCTTTAGTATTTATTTTTTTAATGAGAATATAATATTTAATTATAATTTTTTAAAAAAATAAATGTCACTCGTTAATGTTAAAATTATTATTTTTAAAATTTAAAATTAAAATAAAATAATAAGCATCTAACTTTCAAATTTATAATCATAAAATCTTTTTAAAAATTTAATATTAAAATCGTCGATTTAATACAAGGACGTGTCCATCTATAAAGTTCTAAAATTTCAGTAGTATTTTTCATGATTATAAAATTTGGATTTATTGTTTGATTGGCTAGGACACGTTCACGGCCTCGTCTCCGTTCGATCGTCAAGCTGTACATAAACGGCAATGAAGGTGGAATTGAACGTTTCGTATGCAAGATGCAATTGGACCCGATCCCCCCGCCCTCCAAGTCCTCATCCTCAAAGCTAGATCCGTCTCCTTCCCGGAATCTCTCGATTCTTGACCTCCACGAAGATTTCTTACCACGAATCCACCTGACGCGAAGTCTGAATCACTTCGATTAGTCGTTCCAGATCCGTCAGAAGGTTTGCTACGATTCTTTGCACTCCATTTCTTCCGTTGATAGCTTACCTTTATGTTCTTCACGCTGTTCCGATTTGGTTTTCCCCATTTTATGTTCCTGTTTTTCTGAAAGGTAGGTTTTTTGTTGTCTCCTCTTATATTTTCTTCGTATTTCTGGGTGTACGATCGAGGATATGTTTCCTGAAGCGATCCGATACGTTCTAGCGAGTGCAGGTCGTAGATCTTAATGGCTAATAAGGAAATGGAGAAGCTTTTTGATGCTACTGTGAACAAAGGGAAGGAATGCAACTTGGCAATGAATTCAGCAGTGGGTTCACTTGTGCAGTTCCATAAGAACATTCAGAATTCTTTGAAGGTTCAGTAATCCTGGCATCTTAATCGAACCAAAGTCGTACTTTTACAACTTCGCTGAGGATTTCTGTTTTCTTTTCTTGTTTAGGGGCATTTGAGGAAACTGATGAACGATAAACAGAAAATTGGTGCTAGAAGTTCTCTGGTATTGGTGGAAAATGAATCACCAAGTGCTTTGGAGGCCAACTTTAAGAAGCAGCTCGATGCCTGGAAAGAGAATTCATTCTGGGTTGATCAGGCGCCAGAGATTAAGGTGTTATATGTTTTATTACTGGAGTAGAAAATGTCAAATTCGGATTTGATTTTGCACGTGGTTTCAAGTGCTGAATGGTTCGTTCTAACTGACATGGATAAATATCACTCCGCCACTTGTATCACATCGTTCAATAGTACCAATCTAGATGGGGACTTTCTCGGTTGGGAAAAATCTCTTCCCATGGCCTGGACGTTGATAATGCCAGCCAATCTCAAGGAGTAGATGAAGCACTAGGGGGAAGGACACCAACTAGTGCGTCTATTAGAATAAGGAGGAGTGACATGGAAGTCGAAGAAATTGAGATGTCTCTGTATCCTATACTTGTATTTATCCTAGTTTCAATTGTGTCAATGTAAGTCTAACTCAGCGCTAATCTGATATATATTTATGCAGATGTAGACAAATCAATTACAATTCAAAATGTCCTAGGAGCATTATTAATCTAGCTCTAGAAAAATTATAGGATGAAAGTGTGAAATTCACTTGGACGCTATAAGAACTAATATTCTCATTCATTGCACAACACATTATAGTATTAGTAAGATATAATCGTTAGTCAATATATTTGTTACATTTTTTTAGTATGTTGCTCTAAACTTTAATTCAATTGGTTTTCTAGTTGTTAGAGAACTGTAGTTAAATGTGTAAATAAGCTAAATGGAAAGGAATTATAGGGTTAAAACTCCTATAAGCTGATCTTGGCACTCTTTGTTATTTGCCAAGTGCAGGACACAATAACTAAGCCTTATGGTTTCGACGAAAGATCAAGACTCAAGCTTGGAACAATACTGTAAATCTTGGTTTTTGCATATTATTGTTTGCTGGTCATCTTTCTTCTCTATTTTTTCCAGGAGTATATTGATACGACGCGCTAATGTGTATTCTTCTACTTCCTTTAGTTCCACAAAGAGACTTTAGAGGATACTCTGACTGGAAAAACTAAACGAGTTGATCGATTTAAGAATGCTTAGTGGTGCTAACAATAACAAATTCAGAAATGTGCTGATGGAAATTATGTGTGATCATGAGATAGTACTGATTTTTAACTGTCATCATACTTGATGTATTTTGCAGGTTTCTGTACCTAAAGGATCTCTTTGTAACTTGAATGTCAAATTCAATGTTGGATTGCCCCCGGATGCCATATTCAATATTGTGACTGACCCTGATAACAAAAGGGTGTTCAAAAACATTAAGGTATGATAGAAAAAATACATATAAGGTTAATTATCTTCAATGGCATTGTTTTCTTTATCTTTCCTGTAGCTATTATTTTCTTCCTAAAAATGTACTATTTTTTTAGTCAGAATATAGGATTCATTAGGTTCTGCAACTTTGTAGTTTGAGTTCCGCTGCTTGTTGCAAAAAAGGTGGAACCTTAGTGGCCCCCTGGTCCCGGCCCCACAAGTGTCCAGAGGGGGTAAATCACGGTTTTACTGGTGGGGTAAGGCGCCTGGGGCCGAGAGGATTTAAGCCAACAGACCAGGTTTTTACCCTGTGTGCGACTGACTGGCGACTCTCTTACATGAGACCTTCGTTGCAAGCAGCCAGACACCTTACCAACCGAGCCAGCCCGTTGAAAGTCTCGAACCTGAGTTCCGCTGCTTGTTGCTGTTATACTCTGTAGCTTTTCCATTTATTCCACATTCATATGAGTGGCGTTTGTTCAACTTCCATTTTGGATAAAGATGATAGTTTATAGCATTATATGATATCTACGAGTTGTTTTGTCAAGTTGCAAAGAAGAGTAAATTGCTCAGTGTTGATGTGGGTATGAATTATAAGTACCCATGTAAGCTTGCTATTGATGTCAAACTGCCACTAAATTGGAGATGCATTGCTTCTTAATTGTGAGCATCTAAGCTGAGTTAGATTCTGATTGCTTATCATATTCTGAATCACTGGTTTCTTTGGCATTTATAACATTGTTTTCCTTATCAGTTGTTTGCATAAGCTTCTAAAAGGTGATATCCTTTCGATTGTATAAAACCAACTGAATCTGACACCTAATGTCAATTCCATTTGTTGAATGTAGTCATCATTGTGGATTTAGCATGTGATTTGGCTGATATTTTGCACTCTGTTCTTTGGTAGGAGGTGATATCAAGAAAGGTGCTACTTGATGAGGGCTTAAGGCAAGTTGTTGAAGTGGAACAAGCAGCGATATGGAGGTTTCTTTGGTGGTCTGGGACTATAACAGTCCATGCCATAGTTGATCAAAATCGGAAAGATCATACAGTAAGAAAAGAAAGACCACTTATTATAAATTCCACACTATTCAAGTGACATCTTTTAAATTTCTTGATGTAGGTAAAGTTCAAGCAAGGAAAATCCGGATTCATGAAACAATTCGAGGGTTGTTGGAAAGTAGAGCCTTTATTTGTCGATGAACAAATGTGCCAACCATTCAAGCCAACAACGTGGAGCGATTACGACTCATGCACACAAGGGAAGGGAAGAGTTGGATCCGTAGTGACATTAGACCAACTGATCCAGCCAGCTCTTGTGCCTCCACCACCGATCTCATGGTATCTGAGGGGGATAACTACTAGAACCACTGAGATGCTTGTGAATGATCTTTTAGCAGAGACTGCTCGATTGAGGTGCGCAGTTAATATTGAAGAAGTTAAAGGGAATCTCGAAGGAAGCGTGCATGATAAAATGCTTGATTCAGCCGATGCATTCATCGATATAAAGCAGAGATGGCAAGTTGGAAGAAAGCAAAACCGACGGCGAAATAGAAGGCTCTTGTTGACTCATTAATCTCTTTGGGACCTTCATAGACTGTGTCGCTATATTTTCTATAGTTTTGGGAAGACTTAACAGTACAGGATTACTTATTTGTACCTACACATTGTGGTGTACTGAAAAGGAAGACACTTCGTGGTGTTTTCTCATGGAGTTATTTGTGAAGATGACTAAAATGAAGAATAAGTATTGTTAGGATATAAGTGATAAGGAATGTCCCTAGCATATAGTCGATTTGGAAATACTTTCTCATGTGATAATTTATTCTATTTCTTGATTTACATCACGCTTGGGACGTCCGGGATAAACATATGGTTTTTCAGAAAAAATTGAGGAAAATTAAAAGAGTATTTAATCTTTGACTTGGTTTATGGAAATTTGATTGATGGAATGAAATAGAGGTTTCAACTGAATTCCTAATTTTTGTTTGTTAGAATATTTTAATATTTTTAGGTGAAATTACTTATCCACTCAATGAATTCAACTCGGCCGTCGACCAATCATCATTAATTACTCTTTATATTGTTGCGATTTTTCTGGTAAATTAATTTAATGCACCCTATTAAAAATTCTCAATTTTAGTTCATAAAATCTCAAATTTAACGTATCCTCTTCTCTTTTTTTTGGGTTAAACAAATCACGCCATAATGAACTAAAACAGATGCTTCTGAAACACGAAGTAGCTTAATCACATAACGCTATCAACTTCAACAGTTACATATATCTTAATAACAAACCTGAAAGCACATAAAAGACACAGCAGATACATAACACTTTTTTTTAAAATATTATATAATACATACAAACTTCTAGTTTGTATATATTCTAAAACCACAAACATCTGATATTGACATATATGATCCTATGAGATTCTGCTTTCTGATATCCAGATAAGATAAGTTTATTCACTATTTATCATGCATATTGCTTTCTTCTTTCCGGTTGTGCTCTTATTGAGCTGTTTCAACCTGTCATAAAAGCAATAAGAGTTCATTAAAAAAATCAGATTCCAGGTGCCTCGGCTGCTGTTTAAAAAAATCCCTCGCGTCTGAGTGTCTTAACCTGCCCAGCATTCACCGTGATTTACCCCTCTGGACACTTGTGGGGCAGAGACCAGGGGCCGCTAGGTTGGCGGTTCCAACTTTTTTTTTTTTTTTGAAATAAGAGTTCATTAATTGGCATTGAGCACTTTAACTTAAACGCAGCACAAAGTTCATCATTATAACAATTGCTTTCAGAATCCCAGAGAGTTTCTGAAAGTGACGCTCAAAAGAAGCAGCTTCATGCTCCAGTATTACATTAGCTACTACAAATATATAGTATACGTAATGCAACCAATATGTTTCATTTGTCTCATGGATAATGACCACAAATAATTAAAGTAAACAGGGCATTGACGATGATAATGATCATATATACCTTTGCGGTTGGAGAAGTAATTAGCGTAAGGCATTTGCCCTGCCTCGATACGCATGACGTCCTCGACAAGCAGTTCGTAGTGGCGCTTCACTTCATCCGCCGTCTTCCCACCAATAGCACGGGCAATCTTGTGCCATCGGTCCGGCGTGTCTCTGTCGTACAATGCCAGTGCCTTCTCGAACATCTTGTTATCCTTTGAGGTCCATGGCGAGTTAACCGAGCTCGAAGCCATCAAACAATGGTGTTTGATCTCTAGGTAATCTAATAAGTAATCAAACTATTTCGATGTGTTGCTTGTTAGATGGCAGGGCCTCGGCTCTTCTTATATACACGGGGGTGAGTGAGTGAGTGGGCAGTGTGGGGCTACATCGGAGAATAGAATGGCTACATGGAGGTCCACGCAAGCCAGATTCCAGAATAATAGATTCTGAAATAGAATCTGAAGATGGTGTTTAGAGGAGCTGGAGAATCTACCTCTTGTTTCTTTATTCAAGTCTTTGTACAAGAAATCCTAATTTAGACAATCTGATAATTAGATCGCAAAAGGTGATTCGCTCACCCCAGCGCCCCCGCCAACCCATCCCAATGCAAATACGGAGAAGATAAATCACGAGGGCTTTGTCAGGTTTTGACCCCCAAACCTCAAGACGGCAACACTCACCCACTAACTATTAGTCCATCCTGTGGAAACTAGACAATCTGATAACTAGGTGGCAAAAAGATGATTCGCTCGCCCCAGCGTCCCCACCAACCCGTCTCAGGGCCAATATGGAAGAAATAAATCATGGAGGCATCATAACTAACGATTAATGAGGTTTTTCCAACCTCGGGCGACCAGCCCGGCCTCACGGAAGTTTCCCACCGGCCGCTAGGGTAAATCGGGAAGCGCTCGTGGGGGGCAGTCTAGAAGCCCAACGTCCCAGGGTTCGCGCCCCATTTGGAGGAAAAATTCCTGCAAATACGCCGTAGCTGGGGATCGAACCGCGGATGCCTGAGATAGTGACTAGTCGCCTGGAGGCATCATAACTAGGTGGCTAAAAGGCGATTCGCTCGCCGCCAGCGCCCCGGCTAACCCGTCCCAGAGTCAATACGGAGGAGATAAATCACGGGGGCTACTAGAATTATATAGTTATGGTGTTGATAGTGTGTTAATGGATAGCAAGATGAAACATAAGCTTAGCATTAGAAAAAAATAAATGCAAACTGCAAGTATAGCACACTAAGAATGGATTCATGTCAATGCACCATATGCTGATTGAATCTTGATCAATTAGTTTCAAGTTAGATTTGCATGCCAAAAGATCAATTGATATGGTGCTAACTCAGCTACTCGTCGTATGAACCTCCACACAAAATATACCTTGTCCATCAACTAGCAAACAGCAGACTCAGCTTACATATTGCTCCTAAACTTCCACATTTTGTCATCATCCTTGTCACCAAGATGCACTTATTCGAACTCTTTCATGTCATCCGCATGGATCTTATCCCTCATTGAACTCTATATAAGGCTTCTAAACTTCCACATATGCAGGATGGAAAATAAGAGAGAAGAATCAATATTTAAAAACATTTAGGAGAAATGATCAAGTTCAATAATTGTCAACATGACAAGATTCCTTATTGTAACTATCAAATGGATAGGGAGGACCTAAATCTTTGGAGTTGGACCATTTTTTAGCCCACCCCAGTGACCTGCAAGCTGATTCCAATTTGCCTCTTCGTATTGCTTAAAATCTAAGAGGTTCTTTTGTCAATTTGCTGGTCCATTAAAAAGGCAATATAAGCAGTATTTGAGATACCCAACCCTACGAAGAATGAAGACATTGATAACTGTTATCGAATAATAACCCATTCTTGCAACTACTTGTGCAAATCAGAGCACACAGGCAACGAGAACATAATCTAGAATACTACTACTCTCATATACTTGTATATTGTTCTAGAAATTTAGTTACAAACATTCAGTGTGATTTAACTTATTTTGATCTGAACAACAACTATAATGAGGTCATTACTACCAAAACAACTCCAACTCTCAGTGGATTCAATATTTTCATCGAGTAAAATCCCTAACAACCATAGAAGTCTCAACTTTTTTCAATCAATGCTGAATCACTAATTATGGCCCACACTGCAATTCTGTAAGCAACCCTCATATATATCAAACTCCATCCAACAGAATCTTTGTCAAAAGAAAGTAATCAAATTATTTCGGATATTGAAACAAAGTAAATGAGCGTTTCTCTGCGTCTGACTTAATAAGGCAATTGTTAAACCTACAACACATTTGATGATCTGTGCAAATTCCAAAAATTATGGTAGTTTTGAGGATGTGGAAAGTTCAGATCCATACAAAAGTGCAACATATAACTGCTATTTGATCAATGGTAGAGCAAAAGCTGGTAAAACAACCTTATAGGAATCTGGATTAGTGCAAATTGGTGGCTCCTTAGATACAAATTCCAGTTGACTCTGGAAATCCTTATCATTACTCATTCCCACCATCGCAAAGCAATTGTTAGATTCTCAGTAGGTGGGTTTGTCTCTAGGGTGGTCCCTTTTCCAGTGTGATTCAAGATGCTCGGTAGCTAACTGAGTAGTGGACTAAATTTAGCCAGCCAACATAAATTGATTCAGTGCTCGTGCCCTTGTTTATTTTGGGAAAAAACATAAAATAAAAGTCTACTTTCAGAGTTAATTAGTTAGATATCACTTTCCAGGAAATTCTGTAGCAGATTCACTGACAAAGAACTCCCTTAGTGGGAAAGTATCACCGGAATCATAAAATATTTCAACAAAATGCAGATTCACTTCACAAAGAACTCCCTTAGTGGGAAAGTATCACCAGAATCATACAGTAAATATTTCGAGAATAACAAAAAACTAGAATCAAAGACAGACAAGGATATATAAAAAAATTTGGTGCTTAGATCATTTTCGAAGTAATATTGTGATGGGTTCACTATATATACTTCACTGGTAGGAGTTTGATGGTAATACAATAATACCAAGTGATCAGAATTTGATCTGGTCTGTAAAATTAAAGGAAAGCACAATATAAAGGAATCTATTTGCTAAAATCAGAATCTTCATAAATAAATAACATTTTTTCTGAGAACTATACTACATTCAGTATGCTATCAGATGAGGAAGAGAATTGAAGAAATGAGATCCTTACAAGATGGGTGCTGAGAAGCTTCGTTTGGTGAGGTTGGAGCTGATCGTGGAGGTGGTGTTACTTTGGCAAAACTCACCAATAATCTTTACATAAACAAGTGTCATTTACAAATACATGGAACCTCACCCTGTCTCGCATTAACCTTGCTAATGAGCTTGCTCGCAGTAATGGCAATTAGAACACACTCTTGGATTCTTCACTATCCGAATTGATGTTCCTGGTTCAGTGCTAATGAATCCAAATGCAATGGCAATTTCTCACTGTGACATCCAGTTGCAGTCTCTTTCTCTTCTCCCTCCAAATCCAGCAACAAATTATCTATACATGGAACATATCCTTCCTCCTTCAACCTTGTCAAAATTCTCTCCAACTCAGCATAAATCTCTTTTGTCTGAGGGTGTGATCGGTCTCCAATGGTGAACTCATGAATGCTTCCCTTCACGCTGATTGAACTGCACCCGGGAAGTTTGGGAACTCCCTTTTCTTTCATTAGCTTCCTCATTGCATGGATTCATTCCACCTACCTTCCGCTGCAAAAATGCCAGCCAACTGCACATATCGACCACTCTGTTCAGGTTCCAGTTCAACTAATATCTTCCCCACGCGCTTCCCGAGCTCAATGTTTTTGTAAATCCGACAGCCATTGGCCAGTGCTCCCCAGATCACAACATTTGGTCTGAAAGGCATTTTATAGATCAAGTCCTCTGCTTCCTTAAACATTCCTGCTCTGCTGAGGAGATCAACCATGCATCCGTAATGCTCCATCGATGGGCTCATATTGTAACCTCTTGTGATATTTTTGAAGATGGCTATTCCCTCCTCCACCAATCCTTCGTGACTGCATGCTGTCAACACACTGGTGAAGGTAATGTGATTCGGTTTAACTCCGGCAGCTTCCATTTCAACAAAGAGATCAAGAGCCTTCCTTCCAAATCCATGAACAGCAAACCCTGCGATCATTGCAGTCCACACAGCAACATTTCTCTCAGTAATTTTGGCAAACACACTAATAGCTTCTTCGAGTTCACCACATTTTGCATACATGTGAACCAGAACACATCCCAAAGCAGCATCCAATCGCAAGCGCTTTGTTCTCACGTAATTGTGAATCCATCTCCCTTGATCCAACGCACCAAGGTGGGCAGACGCAGTCAGCACGCAAGTGAGCACCTTGACGTCCGGTTTGATTTCCGACAGTTGCATGGCCCGGAAGAGCTCCAAGGCTTCCTTGTAGCGGCAGCTCTCGACGTGCGAGGCAATCATCGTCGTCCAGGATACGACATTCCTGTTCGGCATTAAGTCGAACAGTTGGCGAGCATCGTGCAGCCTGCCACTCCTCGTGTACCCATCGATCATAGAGTTCCAGGTGACGGCGTCTCGGAACACGGCTTTATCGAAGACCCTGCGAGCGAAGTCGACGCGCCCCGACCTCGCATAGGCGTGGAGGAGCGCATTCTCCGTGTGCACCTCCTCGGCGAATCCGTGCTTGACGACATGGCAATGGACTTGCCGGGTGTCCGCAGACGGCGAAGCCACGCAGGCCTTGAGCAAGAACGGGAAGGTGTATGAATTGATCGTCCGCGGTTCGAACGGCATTTGGCAGTACAAAAGGAGGGCTTTTTCGGGGTTGCGGCTGCGGGAGAGAGCTCGGATCATGGCGTTCCAGGCGAATGCGTCGCGGTGGGGAATGCGTTCGAAGACGAGAGGCGAGTGGGCGAGGCTGCCGGCGTTTGAGGTACGGCTGAGGGCGTCGAGCGAGCTGGCGGTGGAGGCGGCGTCCTGGACAAGGCCGGTCTTGATCATGTCGGCGCGTATTGGCTTGAGGCTTTCCGGTGAAGCGACGGCGCCAATGGAAGGGGGAAGCAGCAGGACCACCATGGCTTCTTTTCTAGTGGTAGGAGCGGTTTAATGTGGATAAGGTTTATGAGTTCACATGACGAGCTATCCACAATGAGTCGACAAATTAAGAAAATATATAGACACGCATACTGCGACGTTCAACAAATGGACTGAATTGAGGAAGAAAAATGATCCAACTAACTATATCCTGTCTTTGTTCCTAGATAGTTAGATTAAAGAACAAGAATCAGTGATGATTATTGAACGAATCAATGAAATCGCTAATCTTCAATAGTTGTTATTTGATTCACTCCCTGTCGCCTGTTGTTGGCCGTCGCCGACGTGATCTCCTTTACGGTGCATGTAGGAGGAGATGGCGGCGGCGATCGCGGCGGCGAAGTTGGGGTCGTTGGTGATCGCTGCAGCGGTCGCGGTGCTTACTGTCTCTGCTAGAGACCTCGGCTTCAGACTCTCCGCGCCGGCACTGCCGCCTGTTGACATCTGCGACCCGGCAAAATGGGACGAGTAGTGGTGACCGGCGATAACCTGCGGCGAGGAAACAGAGGCGGCGGCGCCGCCGTTGGGAAACTGAAGTTGAAACGGGGGCATCGCCAGCGGCCTCTGCTGGCGAAGCGAGCCGGGAGTGCCGGTGAAGTCGAGCGTGAGGGTCGGGAAAGGGGAGGAGGCAGAAATCATCGCGACGCTCGAAGTCGACGCCGAGGAGTTAGGCAGGATTGCTTGAGCGAGTAGACTGCCGTTTTCGGACTTGATCAATGCTTGTTCGGAAGAAGATGATGTGGAGCCGGACAACAGCATGGAAACGGCCGCCGAGGTGGTCCTCGCCATGGCGGTGGCAGCCGGAGGGAGCGGGTGGTTGTGAGCTCCCTCGTAGGTCGTTATCAACACCGTCCGGTCTTCCGCGCACCGTTGAACCTGTACACGCACCACAAACAAGTCGAAATTTCAAAGAACAAGCTTCAATCGAACGAAAAATGGACGCAGAAAATTACAATTCATCCGAAATTTACCTGTTTTCGAACAGGGCATGGGCATGCGCTCGCCATGGTGCAGCGGTAATAGGCACGAGGACAGGGATTTCCTTTTGCTATCTTTTGGCCGTACTTTCTCCAGTGGCAGCCGTCGTTTATCTAATCGAATCAGATGTTTACGATCGAGTTGATCAATTTTACCGAAGGTATAAGGATTAGTATAAGTACCATGGTTGCTTCGGATCGAGCTCGAACAGACACCCGAGCCTTCTTGATGATTGCTTCGTGGTCCGGTTGTTGTTGCTTCACCATTTCCTTGGCGTTCGGCACCTCCTCGGCGTTGAGATTAGCGAGATTGGCGTCGTGTGACTCTTCCTTAGGCAGCGTCCCAGAAGTCGATTGGAGCTCGATGAACTGCTGCGGCACAGCGGTGGCACCGCCGGCTCGCTCTTGCTCCTCTCTTCGCGCATCTACTATTTCATTGTCGACCTGGTCAAAGACGAGACAGACAAATTGAACAACGAAACGCTCGAATTCCAGAAATTTGCGATTTTGATTGGCGATTGCAGATTATATTTATAAAATAGAAATAAAATAAAATAAAAAACCCCACCTTATGACATCTGTCGTCGCGATCCTGCAACCGCTTGACGAAGTAATCGTGCATGGATTTGTACCTGTGGGTTTCGTCGGTGAGCAATTCCCTCAGTCGCTGGTTTTCCTCTATCAAACGCGCAAGCTTTGCTCGAACCAATTCTAACTGGCCCCATAAGAAGGGAAAAAATATCAAAAATATCACTCACACATGAATTAATGCAAACATCGATCCCAATTAACCTCGTTCTTAACATTCTCCTTCTCAATGTGCGCCGCCGCTCGACCCAGCACCAGATGATTCGGAGCAAATAATTCTCGGAACCCAATCTATTTCAGATGAAAAGATCAGCAAATAGCAATAAGTTGATTCGATAAAAGAAAAGGTATCCGAGAAATTAACAACTCACATTGATGGCGAGATCTTCTTTCTTCAGATTTAGATCGGGCATATCATGATCCGTCACGGCCGATCTGGATGGGTGACTACTCTTTTCCTCTCTGGCGAAGAAATCAACCGCCGCGCGCTGCACCGCTGCAGTGGGGAAAAGTTCGACGCCATCAGAGGAGCAAACAGTATTGGCAACGTCGCCGAATGAAGCCAGGGAGTCCGTCGACGACGATCGCTTTCCGGACGATTCGCTGATCTCCATGGATGAGAAGACTAGGGAGAAAGAGAAGTCTTCGATATGGAATTTGGGGGAGGATTCGGGTTTTATTGATGTCGAAGAGAAGGACTCGGGAGACGAAGTGAAGTCGTAGCGGGGGGACGCGTGGCGAAGTGGGATATGGGGGTGAGGAGAAGCGTGGAGCCATACCGCGAGTCAAAGGAGTCGTGGGACGACGAGAAAGCGAGGAGGGAATGGTGATCAGATTCTGACCGCTTCAAGGATCGGTAAGTCCACCGAGCCCCTGACGCCGCGGCGGTTCCCTCGCGGCCCCGGGAAGAACCGGTCAACCGATACAGCTTGTACTCGACGGGCCGAATTCAACTCGTGGACTCGAAGGACCGGCCCAACTAATTTCTGCGACGGTTCTGGGAAAATTACCTTCGCTTTGAAGAGAGACGAGAACACCAAAAGTCGACGGAATTAATTCACTGCATGTTTGTGCTGCCAGAATCCATAATGCAACTAGTTTCCATATTATATCGTCATGTGCATATGAAATCCAATCCTGTTACTTGGCTAGTTATAATATAGATATATTTTAATGCAAACAAAAGTCAAGTTACAAGACGGCAGCAACAAGTTAACAAGCACGGCATTGGCCATTGTTTATAGCAAGCCATCACATCGTGAACAGGAAGGAGCACAAGTATGCTGCTGAACTAGGAAACATGTAAGAACAGCAAACACACACACGTAATGTCCAAAGAGTAAAGAGTTTGTTTGCAACTAAGGAACTATTAATCCCTTTTTATATACATGCGTGGATTTGTCTTTGCCTTATACGGCCAGAACTATTAAGCTGCTTCGGCGAACCCAACTCTCGAGTTGCCATAGTCGAAGACAGTGTGATAAACTCCCATGAAGACATCTCCCAGGATCCTGAAATTTAGAATTTAGAGTTAGGAGACCATGAAGGATGTGTGATCTTAGCAAATCTGTTATGCAGCATCAACGAACCAAAGTGGGCCGCGTGGCAAGTCCAGCGCTGTGAACCCGCTGATGCACTGCGCTGCAGCACCATCACCAACCTGGAGAACGTACTGCACTCCAACAAACAAGTAAAGAAAAAGTGAGATGAAAGGAGCAAATAAGACGAAAGCCTTAATGGAATATTGATCTCATAAACAGCAATTGCTCAAGCACCATAAAGGTCGTCAATTTTTTATGCATAAATGAACAAATCTAGATAAATATTTATTATTCGAAATGTACGTGAGTATAATTCTATATCAAAATCACTAATAAAGTCACCATCTGATAATTTTTAAGGATGTGCAAGTGATTGCAAATAATTATATTGATTTTCCGGTATGATTAGAAAAGGTCAGAACCAAGTTTACCTGATCAGCTGTAAGCTCAAATGTTTTATTTCCAATTGTGAAAGACACACCAGGCAGGGATGAGACAGTACTACAGTCTACAGAAGATTCTCCCATGGGACTAGGCAGTCGTTCGCATAGCTGAAATGAAGATCAATGCATCAATTGAATAATACAAATAGTTCTTATGCCATCCGTTCATGATCCACAATGACGATACCTGATTGATGTAGTTCAGAACACGTTCTTCAGTAGCATTCTGTCTCAGCTGGTTTTGCATCCATACAACTGCCATCTCACAGGCAGTGCACATGGCATCACTTTGCAGACCAGCTGATACACCAGCATTGTCATTCACCACGCTCTCAATTCCAGCACTGCAAACAAAATGCCAAAACTCAGGAATCACTGTAAAAAGCAAACGACATAAAACAATTCATTTAATGCTAACCCAACACCGTGAGTTCCATCGAATGTGCACAGACCAATACGAGAGCAAATTTGAGCCGGTTCAGTCTGCAAAATGATCAGGCCAAACAGATGGTTTAATTCATCAGATTAGTCAGCAAGGTCATCTAAACACATTGAGCTTTTGAAACCTATGCTGCAAACCTGTCCAATCAGCATATCCCAAATCTGTTGGCCGTATTCAGCTACTACTGCTTTGCACTCTTGACTAATAACACCAGAAGCTCCAATTTTATGGTTAATTTCTGCAATGACAGTCTGCAGAATTTTTCAGAATATATTATTATTGATTGTTGTTCTAAAAAATAAAAAGAGACGATTTTAATCCTAAATTAGTAGACAGCACACAGCTACCTATGGATAGAGCCATATGCAAACGACCTAATAGTAACATGAAACATAAGCCATTCAAATGCATAAGAATAGCATTTCCTCTTAAGCATTACAAAGGAAACTTAGACAAAGATGGGCAAGTAGCTAGTAGCTTCCAGCATTCATCATCCATAACTCACAATGTGACAAATATGTTAATTCACCATTATTTTCATATAACCGACATGGGCAGAACCATAGTTTGCAGAATCGCGATCCTGGATCGTAGGATCGTACGATCCTACGATCCTACGGCAGAAAACGATCCAGAATCGCGCAGAATCGTTTTTTGTAGCAGGATCGCAGCAGGATCGGTAGGATCGGACAGAATCAGACAGGATCGTATAGGATCGGACAGGATCGGAACAGAATCGGAACAGGATCGACGAAAGCTTTAAGAGGTCATAACTTTTGACTCGGATTGAACCACGTGACCTATAATATATCAAATTGAAACTCGTTCAAAGATCTACAAGTTAGTTTTAAGATTGAATCCCAAAAAATATTGTTTAAAGCCTTTTCAGAGGCCCAGAAGATTATTAATCTTTTTTATTATTTTTTTTATCTTTTACATCGTTAGTGTTAGTGTTTTAAGATTATTTAAATATCTATTTAATTATTTTTTAGTTAGTTTTTGATTAATAATATTATGTTATATCTTTTTTCTAAAATGATGAGTCTTTAGATGTCTATTATCTAATAGGTTGACAATTAAATTGGATCATCTGTAATAATAGAATATCTGAAGTAACGTGATTATTTCATTATAGTGTTAATAAATTGTATTTTTTCATTTTAATTTTGATAGATCGTAGATTTACGATGATCTAGATGATCTGACCAATCATTGTTAGATCGCGATTACGAAAAAGAAAAAAAAAAAAAAATAATATTTCAATTTTCACATATTATGGCTGTTAACATTGCATGAGCTGCATGAGAAGGGCAGATAACCCAGAGTGACTTAGATACCATGCAACAGAAGAACTATACTGCTTATATTTGAATATGACTTTTGAGATGCAACTTATCTGATTATACATTATAGTTTATTGACTACAAGGGTCTAGCCTAGTTTAAATGTATGCAATGAGACATAAAAGGGTCCTAAACAAACCACCTCCAATTATAAATTGCCTTTCTTGTGAGCTTTCTTCATGAAAGATATATCCTACTAGCTTTTGAACTCAACTAATTATTGCCGTCATTATCTTCAATTATATTGCCGACCCCACTTAGTGGGTAAAGACTTGGTTGTTGTTATTGTATCTTCAATTACATTGATAGAAAGGGGCAACAACCTAAAAAACATTTCATAAAAAAGAAGTATAGTAACTCGGACAGTGAGAAAAAATGAAATGCAGAAAATCCATAAGATTGAAGGTTTAAAATTTTGTTCATTCACAAATTAAATAGGCAACATTTAGCAAATTTCAAACTATGGAGCTGGGTCATCAGTGTATCACTAACATGCCTTCTTTGTGAAAAATATAAACTATGTAAAAATCCATGACAAACATAGACATAAATAGCTCACTAACAGTGAATTCCTACCAAGGCATGGCCCTTAAGCAAACCAAAGCAGCTAATAGACTTCAAATGCTGAATGACAGGATAAGGAAAAATATTTCATTCTCCAATCCAACAAGCAAATTACTAACAACAATAGCCCTCCCAATTAAAGAAGATGAGATCTAAGCCACAAAACAATACCATGGAATGAGGAACATCACAACTTGAGATCAAATTATTTATGAACAAATCATTAAAAAAATTCGTGTGCAGTCATGGGGAACACTTTTCAAAAACAAATAGTTGAAAGATGGATCTTTTTTAGTCAAATAAGCACATGCTATACATACTGTTGGGCCTGTAATTAGAGATGTTCCTGAATCTGCTATGGCAGCACATCCACCAGCACAGAACCCTAAAATATACACAATCCACGAATAAGGAAACAGAATAAGATCATGGAAATTAAAAGAATTGGACCGACAAGTCATACCAGTTGATTCTCCATCAACAAGCACATCACCCATCTCAAACTATCAAAAGGAGGAAAATATTTGGGAAAAAAATCAGATATCAGGTGTATGCCTAATCGGGCACGAGGTTGATTATTAAAGGCAAAAAGGGCTGACGACTATACCTGCCAATAACCCTTCTTTGTCACAGGAACATAGGTGTGGTTGCCAATATAGTGGTTCGGATCCACCCCTCCAAATACAAGTTCTCCACCCTCTCCATCATTAGCATTTCGGTTGAACCAGAAAGAGAAAACAGGCTCCTTAACAAGACCTTGCTCAACCATGTTATACCTGTAGATAAAGTTATAGAGGCAACATTAAATAATGAAACCTTGCTTTGACATCATAAGCAATTTTTGTCAAAGTGAAAGAAATGTGGATACTCTTAAGATTCAATTTTATCAAAATAACCCTTCATGTGCACCATTATTTGTGTTAACAAAATAACATAAACAACCCCAGGTTCACAATAGCAATGTTTATAGAGAAGAAAAAGAACATCTGCAGAAAAGATAAATAGAGAAATACAGTTGTATAAAATATGAAGTAAATAAACAATATTATATTTGAGAAATATATACCACACAGGGACAGCATTCCCAACTGATATCTCCTTAAACCCAAGTCCAAGTATGCCATCAAATTTTGCCACCACGAATGTAACACTAGGTTCCCTAGTAGCTTCAATAAAATCCTGAAATATTTGTGTACTTTAAATTAATGGAAGAACACCAACCTGTTACAATTTTCAATTAAAACAAATGCTACAAATGGAATAGGTGTTTGAAATCAAAACCTGAGATTTCACGACTAGATCACCAACTGTTACATGGTCTTCACTAAAAAACCCAGAAATTGACCCAGATCCATAATGAATAGATGCAGATTTCCCTGCTTGGTGAAAAAAAGTTAGCATTTTTTTTCTAATGTGAAACAAACAATCGACTATTGTGAATCATGTAATATCATTGGCTATATTTAATACGTGTTATAGTGAAGCCACAGTTCTCTAATGAGAGATTCCAATATAACTAAGAACAAATTGAAAAGGCGTCAAAAAATGATTAGTTGATAAATGTTGAATGTCAACCAGCTCAGCACTGGCATTAGGGTTGTATATCTCCGTTGCAAAATTCTCCGGTGTATTTTAGGCTTGTAATTTTAACGACTTCAGCAACCTACTGGCCAATTTAGACAGCTAGAACCATGGCGAATCTTTTAACAGCAAATATTTTTTTCAGTTGGACAAGACGTGTGGAAGAATGTTTTTCTAATTAACATCGCACTTATATCTACTGATCGACCGATGTAAAAGTAACATAGGAGGAAGAATTTAGAAAGGAAACGTGATGAGTTAAAAGAGAAAACAGTAAATTATCTAAAACAAGTAAAATTTGTTCAAATCAAGTGACATGACACAGAAAATGACCATTCTTTTGATAGGTGCTGGACCGAGATGACTTATACTTCGAGTGGAAAAGGCAAGCAATCTGCACAAACAAATTAAGGAAAAAAATAACAGTAAAACCATGTCAAAACCAATAACCGTCGGAAACTGTCTACTAATTCTACGTAGAACTACAGTAGGCGACTCACCGAGAAGTAGCACTTGGAAGAGGGAACCCACAGATTCGAGCTACCGGTATCAAAGATCACGGTGAACTTCTGAGCGGGCGAGCCGATACCGATCTCCCCAAAGTACTGCGCGTTCATGTAGTTCTTGAGGGAAATGATGTCAGAATCAGCATCTCCCCCATTCCCGAGTCCCAAGCCGTGCTTCTGGCCCCTCGATCGTCGCACTTCCCCTACTAGCCGCGCTGCCAGCCTGTCGTTCTGATCCAAGGGGTTCTTCTTCAACCCGATCCTGACCAAACCATCGGAAGACGCTGGAAGAACCGACGGAAGAAGGATCTGGATCAGAAGAAGTACTGCTGCAAGTCTATGTCCCGTGGCCATCGCCTAACGATCGAACCGAAAAAAAATAACAATCAATGAAATCCAAATTTTCCCTGCTTACAGATGGTTCCAGTCACAAATTTCAAGCAAGCAAGATCGTACGAAAAGATTAAACTCACCGATTTGAGGAATCGAGATTTTGGGAAAAGGGCAGAGAGCGGAGTGGGATGAAGGGCAGAAGCGAGCTTGCTCTTTGCGTTGGTCGTCGGGCGTGCTATTATATAGGCGAATATCCACTATTCGCCGCCGGATCTTTCCGTTAAGCAATCCGAACCGTTAGATGAGACTACTTCGATGGATAATGCTCTACTTACCGCCCGATATTTCTTTCAATCGGATAAATATCAACCGTTGGACGGGGAGCAGCAAGACGTGCCATTGAAGGCAACGGTGGATAGGCACGCCTAACAGGTGCGATTGGTAGCAGACTGGGCGGTAGCGGTTCCGTCAGGGAGATAGCATTGAAGTTGTGTGGGTCCGTAATTAATCAAAGATCGTTGGGCAAGGCTTGTAACGTACGACCACAAGCTACGCATGGGAGCCTCCGCCTACGATGCGCTTTCCTAGTTAATCAAATATTCACGGTCAATTCTTAATTATGACTAAATTAATTTATTTTATAGAAAAATAAATTTAAAATGCTAACTGCGATGAATCGTTTCCACTTTCAAATTTATTTGAGTTAATATCCGAATTAAAGGGGAAAAAAACAAGTAACACATGAGAATCCCTGAGCTTTAATGTATGATTAACGAGGTTTTTTTAATTAATCTCCCGGTTATATGAAAGTTTCTTACTAACCGTCAGAGTAAATCGGGAAGTGCTCGTAGTGGACGGTCTAAAAGCCCAACGTCCTAGGATTCGTGCCCCATTTGGAGGAAAAATATAGCTGGGGATCGAACCGCGAATATTTAAGATAGTGACTAGTTGCCCTACCAGTGCACCATAGTCCCGGTGCCCTTGGGCTTTAGTGTAGGACACTCTAATATACTCAATCAATTTGTCATTAGAAAATGTGAGATACAAAATCAAAATCTATCCTCCTTATATGTTAATTATTTTTTTAGACTAATAGTTTTTATTATTTTTTTTTCATAATAATCTTGATACAAATAAATGAAATAGTGAGAGTGAACGAATTATCTTTAATCATTATAAATTAATATTTTATAAAAAATATTTTATTGATAATAAGAATAAATTAAAAAAATATCTCTGAAGATCCGAGATTAATATTTTCAAATTCATTATTCAAGTCTCAAACTTTAAAATTTTAATTTATTACTTTATAAGGTCTAACCATTATACTCTCTAGGAGTAAGACTTCGTTTCGCCATTTTAAATAATATATTATATAAATAAATAAATAAAGTTAGTATGACTTCATTTCACAGTTCTGAATAATATGTTATATAAATAAATAAATAAAATTAAACATGAAAGCCTACACAGTCTTACGGAGTCGAAGCGTGCTTACACGTGACAACTGGGACGGAAACCGGCGCGCTGATTGGTTATTGCATATCGTTGCTGGTTGCTTGTTATCACGCAATCCTAGGACGCATGGTGCTTACACGACAGCGGGATGGAAGAACCGGTCAACTGATTGCGCCCCGATCCAGGAAGCGACTGTAGCGTGTCGAAAATCTCCATCCCATTGATAATTTTTAATTGAACATGTGAATTATTTATTCAGTTTTCTGGATGATCCGAATCTGACCGTCCAAAATATATTTTTATAAATAAATAAAAAATAATTTCATAAAAAATAAATATGAAAAAAATATAATATAGTATGTAATAAAAAAGAAAAAAATATAATTTGGATTATATACTTTCAATAATGATATTAAAAATTATAAAAAAATTTATAATAGATTTATATATTTTTATAAGTTAAAAAATTAATTTGATATAAAAATAAATAAGAAACATTATAATTTAATATGAAAATAAATAAAAAATGATATAATTTAATAGAAAAATAAATAAGAAAGGTTAAAATTAGAAAAGGATATTAAATTAAATTTTTAATTTTTTTTATCTTTTTTGATCAGTCAACTATTTAGCATTACTCTTATTTTTTTTCTGGTAATCTAATTAATACATAATTTTAATAGCTATTCCTATTTAATGAAGTAAAGACTACGATGATAAAAAAAATTATATTTATTTTTAATTGATATCAGATTTTCGCTTCACTCTAATTAATTTTTAAATGATGATTTAATTCATGACAATTTCCCATTGACGGTTAAGATAATCAAAATAGCAATCAGAAAATATTTGTAACAAATGATTGATTAGTCTAGTATTTTTAATTCAATCACTTATTAATAGAAATTTATCGTCAATTTATCAAACTTGAAATTCGATTTTCTCATATCTAAAAATTAAAAAGGTATCATGTTGCTTATCAGCTTAGGTGATGATGATAAATTTTTATCACTAGGAATTACTTTATTAGTAAAAGTGATGTATAATAGTAAAATCAACTAGTGGAAGTTTAAGGTAAGAGTCTATGGAGCTGATGACATTCTCACTAATTGTCGTATGTCATCAAAAGAAAGTATAGTAGAAATCTAAATTGATAAATATATAGGTAAGAATTTATGGAGTTGATGAAATTCTCTATAGAGTTTCGACCCGATCACTGTGCTAATTATCCCATATGTTTTGGGTGATGAATTTGATAGTGATGTAATTATTGTTAATAAATTCGTTATTTAAAACATATCTCAAATATACATTATCAAAATGTTTTTACCTCTACCACTAGGGAGACAAAGGATGAGTGCTGCCGGAGCCGGAGCCGGAGCTGGGGGTAGGGTGAACGGGCAGGCGGCGTCGATCCCATCGGGGGCGAGGAAATTGGTGCAGAGTCTTAAGGAAATCGTCAATTGCTCGGACCCGGCGATCTATGCCATGTTGCGCGAGTGCAATATGGACCCTAATGAGGCCGTCCAACGCCTCCTATCCCAAGGTGCCCTTGCTCGCTGTCACTTTATTCTTCTAATTGCGAATGGATTCTCACTAATTCTGTGGTTTTCTTGGGTATTCTGTGTGGTTGTTTTTGGGTATTCTTGGAGGGGGGGATTGGAGGGGGGGGGGGGGGGGGGGGGGGGGGGGGGGAATAAGTCTTGCGGCTAATTTTGATTAAAATTCGTAACATGGGTTGCTCTTCTGCTTTTTGTTATGCTTGCTATACTAGTACTTGCTAGTCAAGGCAAGAGTTTAAGAAAAGGAAAGACTTTACTTCGAACTAGGAATAATCAGGCTGAAATTTATGTTCGGCTGTGATATTTGCTCTTAACTGTTGTGCTATCTACATACGTTTGATCTAGCGCTTTCAAAAAGAAAAAAAATATCTAGAATATGTATGTAGTTGACTATTTTTCTATTTTAGGAATGCTTTTTCTCCTTGCTTAGAATATTGAAAAGAGTAACTTGCACATGAAAGCTATGTACTGGAAGGAAATTTGCAAAACTCCACTTGAGATTTACTTTTCTTTGATTCCTTACAGACCTTTGGGTCCTTGTTTTTCTGGTAGTGGAGCTGTTACATCTGTTTTAACTGGTCCTCAACTAGTTCCTCAGGAGGTGCCTCCATCTGCATTTCAGCTATTCTTTTGAACTCGTTGGATTATATTTGATCACCTTGTATTATTTTAGTTGGCTTTCAGTTATTTCACAGCTATATGGTGACAATATTTTGCTTCATGTCAAGCTTCCTTGCTAACAGTATCTTCCATAAGGGAAACTAAACTGTATCAGTTACAAGAATTATACTAAACAGTATCTTCCATAAGAGTTATACGTAGTATTGAAGTACTGGGTTTCGGGAGAAAAGTATTATTTGAAAAAGATATGCCAGAGTGTTACCATATTGAGTAAGCACTAGTTATATTTCACTTCTTGACTAAAATCTCATGCATGTTTTTTTTTTCCTATTTGTCCAACCTAGTGGGACAAGGCTTGGTTGTTGGTTGGTATTGCTAGGGACAATGGCTGGTTTAGCTCAGCAGTACACATGTATGATGAAATGTTCATGCATATGTACACAATTATAGTTGATTTTAGTTTTTTGCATAAATATCCTTCGATATGTGTTGATATGTGTTGCAGATACTTTTCAGGAGGTCAAAAGCAAGCGTGACAAGAAAAAGGAGGTTGGCTCATATTTTGTTTGAAAATTAATTATCACATGTCATGTTGTACTGGTCTATACCTGCTATCGATCATTCTATTTCTAACATCATTAAAAAATTAATGTTTTTTGTAGGTTCTCAAACTGATTTTAAATATATTGCCATCATTATTTTATTCCAGGACACTTTCTCTGTGTTTTAGATATCTTGGATGGGCATGATATTTTTTGTAATTTTTTAAATATCTTAGAGTTTTTATTAAATAATGATATATTGGTGAACATATTATCAGCAGGATAAAAAGTCAGTGGTTGAAATGGCAAATGCCTTCTGAAATCCTGAATGTTCATTGCGTACCATTTAGGCTAATATTGCATGGCGAGGAAATGATATGTGCAAAAGGTCAATGTAATAGAAACGAGAATACTAAGATGATGCATGAAATTATCAGAAGAAAACAAATTGACAATACTACTATCTAGGAGCAATTAGGCGTAACTCTAATAGCTGATAAGGAAAAAGAGAAAATACATTATTAAGATGGTATGAAAAAATATTATTATTTATGATATGGCATTCTATATAGTTCAATGGAGAGATCAAATTCATGTAGCCAACTCAAGTAGTTGGGGCAAAAATAGCTTAATGATGATGATGATGATGGTGGTGGTGGTGATCACACTTTGTCCATGTTTCACTGTCTAATTGTCCCATTGACTGTTGACTATACTTATGCATTGTGCTTGGCTCCTTTGCAAGGTATTCACAATTACTTTTAGAATTACTACTTTATAGGCTATCAGTTTACTATGGTAACTTTATGATTTGTCCTTATTCCTAACTTATTTCTGAACTGTCATTTGATCTCCAAAGTTAAAACTTCATTGTTAATCTGTTCCTTTTTGTTATTCTATTTCACTCTTTAGGTCAGAGAGTTTCCAAAATCTAGATCTCAAACAGTCAACACCAATTCAGGTCGTGGATCAAAGGGTAGTAGTGATCATAGGGGCCATAATACATCTTCTCAGCCCAGTTTGACTGGTATGATTTAACAGTTTTACCCTTTTTTATGATGCTATTTTTTCTTTCATTTATCCTTTTCTTGTTCACATGTTTCTATAGAATATGAAGCCAGTAAAAGTAAACCTATGCACAAGAAACAAAATGGTAATAGTGCTGCTCCTGTCTCATCAGTTGTGGAACCGACAACAATAATAAATCCTACAAAAAGACCAGCAGTCGAAAGGTGATTTCTTCCTTAATATTCAGGAATAAAATTAGTACGTTTCATAAAAAGGCAAAATTAGTCGAAAGGTGATCTCTTTTTTTTTTATTATTATAAAAAAAATTATAGTATTCCTTTTTTCATGACATTGGAGTAAATAGATCCTATTAAAAGTAAATCTTATTTTTTCCTTTAAAAAAAAAATTTGGAAGACACTTGCTTAGCTTGGTTGCTGTTAACATGATTCTCCTCCCTGATTTGTTCTTCTCACATCTTTTAATCTATCATTTTTTTCTAGTTACACACAAAGCATTTTGGAAGAACTGTAATGACATTGGTGCCAAATTCTTGCTCTGTTGTTTTATTATATATTCTCTGCTGACACACAAGTGAGCATAATTTAAACTAAGCTAACCTGCCAGGATTCTGTTAAATTTAGTGTCATATATTTGTTGCCATACAGATTAGTTAACTAATATTTTGGTCTAAAATTATATCAAAATATTATCATATTATATGATATGCACAATACATTCAGGTCGGGTGTGGATTTTTTGGTGGTTTTATATAAAAACTTCAAACCCACACAGTGGAACCCGATTGCTAAATACATGAACCTGAAAAATCATGAATTTTCAAATCTGTTCAGTTTAGCTGATTTTTATTATCTAAAATGTTCCTAATTTAGACCAACTTTGTGAATAAATTGGGAGGCATGCTCATCTTTTTGAGCTGGAAATTTTAAACCAATCATAACTTTTAAAATACGTTGGATTACTTCTTGATGATGGCTTCAGTTCTACCTGGCTGCAAATATGTCTTAACTTCTCAGGACTTACTGGACTGCTAGCTTGCCATCTATATGTGGATTTTGAACAGTTTGAGTGATAATTTATTGCATCCAATCTATTTGTCAGAGTCCCATAATAGCAATTAGCTAAGTAGCACGGATACTCTTGGTAATAGGTATTTTGAAGTATTAGACACGGATACGACACAGATATGGATATGATACGCAAATACGCGTATCGGATACGCCCAAAATCTTGTCGTTGACCTTTTTGAGGTTTGACCAGGCGGATACATTTTGGACACGGCAAGGATACAACTAAGATACGTTTTTTCGGATATGTTTGAGTAAAATTATAAATATTTAAAATTCTTAGGGTTAATTGAAAAATCTTGAAATTTTTTAGGACTAATTAGAAAATTAATTAATAAAAAAAATTAGATGGTTGACTTTTAATCCTAAACCTAATCCACTCGTTGCTCTCATCCTATTTACCCGCCCTTGCCTCCCTTCTGCCGCGGCCCGACACCCTCCTCTCTTTCCGCTGCCCGCCTCCTCCCTTTCTGCAGCAGCCACCGTCGCCCCTTTTGCAGTCGCGGCTGCCCTTGCCTCCCTTTCTGTAGTTGTCGTCGCCCGCCTCCCTTTTTGCCACTGTCATCGCCTTCTTTCTACACCCGCCGCCGCCAGCCTCCCTTCAGATGTTATGATTGATGAAACATGACTTTCCAATTTCCATATATATATATATTAATGATTGTCGTATCCTAGCCGTATCGTATCTTAAATTTTCAAAATTTGTCGTATCGCCGTATCTGTATCGTGTTCAATACGATACTCATATCCGTGATTCCGTATCCACGCAACATGGGCAATTAGGTATAGTCTGTCAATGACAGCCAAGTGATTTTACTGTATAAGTGTACAGTTGAGAATCTGATTTCCTGGATCTTTTTCCTGTCCTAATGTTACTGATCTTATTCTTGTCCTAATGTTACTGAAGCAAAGATTTGGCTTTGTGGGGCTTCAGTGATCTTATTGGCAGCTTTATTTTCTTGCAGTAGTTTTGCTCCCATAGAAGATACAATGCATAAAACAAACATTGCAGATGGAATTTCTACACCTTTGCAATTTTCATCTAGTTTTCAAAACAGTTGGTTGGGGAAGCCAGGACGTGCTTCTATGGCTGATATTGTCAAGAGGGGCATACCTAAAGGGAAACATCCTACTGTGCCTGCTGTTGCAAGTGTAAATTACTACAGGTCACACAATGCAGCAATAGCAAATGTTCCAAACCACAATGCAAAACAATCCTTTGCTACAGCTGTAACATCAGAATCAGAAGAAAAGGTAGACTCCTTTCAAGAATCTAATTATTTTTCAGATAAAAGCCATGGCATTGGAACTGCTGAACATCATCACATTTCCGATGATGGGTGCTCCCTAGTCGAAGAGCAACCTACAGAAAATGTGTTAACCACTACACAGATAACTTCACCAGCTTATAGTAACCCATCAGAACTGGCAGCACCTAATTTGATGGTTGTTTGTTTCAACTTGCAAATAGATCCTTGTTCAGAAGATATCCAAGACCATGATGGAAGAACAAGTGTTAAACCTCAGCCAATAGAATCCAGACCCATATCTGCATCAGAAAGGCAGTTAGATGTTGAACCGTCTGAAGATGCTTCCTATTTCGATGAGAGATTATCGAGTATGGATTCCTACCAATCTGAAGATCTTGAATTTAATTGCCATAATGGTAAAAGTTAATCACTTAGGATCCTTCTCTTCCTGTCATATATCTTTTCTGTTTTAGGTTTGTTTAGAGAATGATATTATTGCTTTTACAGATAGAAATTGTGATTACTTGAGAAATTGTAGCTGAAAGTGCAAATTAACTTAGTTTGGTTGGGGCTTTCAAAATGGTTGTCTATATCTTGGGTTTGAATCCTACCTTCTTCATTCATTAGTAGGTTTAATCAGCTTCTTTCCGTTCAAATAAGTTTAGAAATCAAAAGACAGGATGTCCAGGTATCCATTAGCAATGCCAACTATTTGAGGCCTAATACATTGATCTCTAGACTCTATATTACTAGAAAGAAAACACATCATGGATGGAGTAAAAGGCAAATGTGCAAGTCTAAATCTATAGACAAACAAAAATTCATAGGGGTTGGAAATGTAGATGATCTGTCATGAATTTCGAGAGGCTAACAATCCACCATTGCTTCTGCTTTGAAGGAATAGATATCAACCTAAATTTGAGCAGATAGTTAATTAAGTCATATAACAAGATTTAGAGAACTAGAACAATTCAAGATGGATCTAGGAGATTATTTTATTAATTCCTTTGAACTGATGTACAAGTGTTTGAGTTACAAGGACCAAAAAAGTTTACAATTTGTTAACAATTATTGCAACTTCAATTAACCGCTTACCCTGACAAAAATAGTTAATATGGTATGCACATCTAATGGACTTATAAATCTATATAGCACAAGATGATTAGAGTAGTAGGGAAAGTGACAGTGAAACTCAACACGATTAGATATTTAAATACCTTTCGATTGAGTAATGTTATAGTGTGTGGTGGATTATAATGGTGGTGAAAGATGAATAACTCGATCCATTGGGACCAAAAAATTGGTCTGCAGCTACAACTTTACTGAGGTAGAAATTTTGAATTTTGTATCTGCTCAAGTCATTTTACACATACCTCTATATAATCATTTCATATAGTCTTTAGATTCAGTATCCAATCAAAAATGTTTATCTCTTTATTATCTTTATTTATGATATTTCCTGATTTTTAAAATTTATTTATTTACATACTGTGCATCTAAATTCTGAAGAAGTATTTATTTCTAATAGAAAGCATATAGTTTACAGAATAATACTCATTTTATTGAAGATCTCTTAAGCAATTTTGTTTCTGATAGGCGGAACAGACTTGATGCACATGATACATGCACTTGTATGTTTAACACGATCATTTTGTTTTCTTTCTGTTTCTGTGTTGAGAATCTTTTATTGTTGCTAGGAATTTCTTCAGCCGTTAGCACACAATTGTTTACCTCTTTTACATATTGTTTTTCATGTCAAGCTTCTTTTACAGTTGAGGATGGTTTGGAGATTTCTTCAACTTCTGCAACACTAAGGTAATTAAGTGTACATGGAGAGGGGAACACAAAAACTAAGGTTGGGCCTCCATTAATAATTCCTGACCATCTCAGGGTTACAAATGCAGATGGTTCCCAACTAAGCTTTGGTAGTTTTGGAGCTGGTGCATTTTCCAGATCCTTTTTGCCAAAGCCACCAGAAAGCAACCTGAAAGTGGCCCCAGCTTTAGATGATTATCAAATTGATGAGTCAGATTCGAGGTACTATTCATATTTTGTCCCATTACTCTTCCTATTTTAATTTTAATTTGTGACCATGCCTTTTGATAGAAATCACGAGTACTACAGCAATGAGCAGTTCAAGCCTACTCACTGAGAATGTAGCTTTCGTAACTTGCATTGCTTCAGAAAATGTTGAAGTGCCTTCAATTTCACAACCTGAAGGTTCATTGGATGCTACAATGAGTATGACTTTCCGTCAGTTTCCAGTTATGGGTTGCCAAGCTCTACACAGCCAAATGCTAACCTATCTACATGGGAATTTACAAATACAAAATCTTTCACCTTTTTCTAGTCTAATGGTGGGCAAATTTATTCCTTGTTTTGCTTTACACTTAAGTTACTTTTTATTGTGAAGATGAACTATGCTCAGATTTTCTAAATGTTTAGTTGAAATAGATGGGCTGATTTTTGTCTGTAAATCTCTCCAGTAAAAATCATTGTTAGAAGAATCTTTTGCAAGGGCAATACATATTGAACAAATATTTGAAATGGTTTCTTAAGAGCAAGGTTTTAAATCTTACCTGTCTCGGTCCCAGTCTGAAGCAGTTCCACATGAGCATTAACTCATATCAAACGAGTCAGCACCAAGCTCATCATGTAGATATAAATTTGTGTGAATTTATAGTTCATATGTTCCTATAGACATAATATCTTGATTCTTAAGTCATTTATGCTCTCAACTCTTGAAAATGCTTATTTGTTTATATGATTTTGTATTAAGATTATAGTGTTGGGCTTTGACAATTTCTTATTCTTGGTTATGCTTATCACATATATACAATGCTTGATGTTATAATTAAATTACTGGTATTCAAATTTTGTAGTATATTGTATCATCCATTTTAGTCGACTCCACCTAGTGAGATAATGCTTTGTTGTTGTAGTATTGTATCATCCATTTTATGCTATATATCTAGTGCACAAGCATGCATTCTAGGCTTAATGGCACAATTATATTATTGGTTCTTTTGTATTGCCTAGTACAACATGAAATGTGGATCTATGCTTGTTCTCAGATGTTTTATTTCCATGGAAGAAATGCTAAAATGGGGAGGAGAGTGCAATTTTTTACCAGCTATTTGGCTTGAGTATAAACAACTTACTATGTCACGCCCTCGAGAGGAGCCACTAGCCCAATATAGAATCGAACAACACCTCCCCTGTACGGCGGACACTTGAAGCATGTGTACAAGGCCTAAATGGCCACCTCTATCCCTCAGCCAACATGACTGACAATATCAACATAAAAAGAAAACCAAGACATCACAACATTTAAAGTTGAGTACTGATACGACTTACGATATCAAACAACAGCAAAGGATCTCCATGACACACAAAAGTACAATCCACGACACCACGGAAACAAAAACAACATATGCAAACAGAAATACAACATATCGACAAATACAAAACAAAACCAATACAAATCGTCTCAAAGCGGGGAAGCTAGGACAGGCCGCCGGACACTCCAGACGATCATCCTGAAATAAAAATAAAGTTAACGGGGTGAGTCCAAGAACTTAGTGAATTCACATATCTGATATGCAAAGTAAACTATACTTGCAGTAAGAATCCAGCTAAGATAATATCAGGTACAGTAGTAGGAAATGCTAAACTAAGGTGCTAAGAAAGTAAGACATATCAATGTCAAACTACCTCGGTATCACACAAATCAATACCCTCAATACCCCTCCGCGGGTAAAACAAGACTGTCGGCTATATATATATCACAACCTGTATGTGCATGTCAAACAAATACATCATTTAAATGCAGTAAACACAAACAAATGCAATCCATGCATCTTGCATATGATGTAATGACGTGGTCACCCCTATCACCAATCAGCCATCACCACAGGTCATCAGTGAGGATGCTGGCGGAAGTACTCATCCAGGTGTAGAGCTATAACAACTGTACGCACTCTGTCATCGTTGCTCCTGAGTGATCGAGTGGACAGGATCCTGGTGGAGTAAACACTCTGGTCCCAACATCCAACCGAAAGATCTAACCAGAATCTAAAATATGCATAGGTTCAGGTCGTAAATCATGATTCAAAAATAATCTAGCAGTATACATACAAGGTACTACTCACGATCAATCCATATAGTGTACGAGCTAAACGAGAAATAAATAGGATATATCTCAAAGGTAAACTACTAATAACCGGCGAAGATATACCAAGCAAATAAGTAATAGAAACCTACCACTAACATAGCAACCATGCATATGTATATCTGTGACAATATCTAAAAATAGATAAGTCAAAGGTATTCGCCTCCGATGTAGTAGTCTGAAAGGAAAGAGAACCTCCCGTCCGAGATATCCGCAATAGATCAGTGTCCTGCATTAAGGACACAACTTAGCTAATTATACAATTGATAAATTAGCTAAGTTACACGCTAAGTATTCGTGGGATCAATCCCTAATTATACATCTACGAAACTAACCATTAAACTAATCCCTCAACTAGGGATACTTACGGTACAAGTTCCAATCCATCACTCCACTAAGCCCCCTAATCCTCATCAGATTCAAAACTCTTCCACTCAATGAAACCCACAACAGAGCACCAAAAACAACAAGGTCACAAAAACACAGCTCAAGGCAGTCACAAGGAGTTCACAAACAGAACATAACTACTCCAATTCTGAGCTTGCGAACCACAAGAAATCCACTCACAACAAGATATAACTCATGGCAAGCTCCAAAGAACAAAAGGATTCAACAAATCACTGATCCAGAAATCTACTAATCTGTTTCCCTAAAGAAAATAGAACTCTAATAAGAGAACACAAATCCACAATTTAAAGCTCCCAAATATGACTCCAAATCCCTACCAAACCTCATGGCAGAAGGAAAATCAGCAACTCTAACCACTGCTCAAAACACATATTCAAAGCTCACGGAGACGAATCTGAACAGAAAACTGAAACCACAATCCGATCCTCATAATCCGATCCTTACCTTGACAGCGCTGATCGAGAGAATCTTGGACTGATCTAGCTACAAACTCCCACAGCAACAGGATCAAGCTCGAGCCCAAACACTGAATTCGTTTCCCAGCACCTTCAATCCATAAGCTAGATCATGTTCCTAAACACAAGATCGCAGTAGCAAAGCAAGCAGGATCTAGATCACCACAAGAACACAAACCGTTGCAAAGCCCAAACGAATTCTATTTCAGTGATCACAGAACTTATCTAGGAAAACAGACCTTACCCAAAAAGTGACCACCCAAACCAGTGCTCCTTCTCCAAAAATCTCAGGGACGAGATACCACCAATGTTAGGATCGCGGCGTCAAGCTAGAGAGGGGGTGGTGGGGGGGGGGGGGGGGGGGGGGGTGAATAGCTTTCTTTCGATTTTGTCTACAAAGATGGTTAGCTAAACACAAACATCAATAAAAACAGTAAAAACAATGTTAACCCCCTGATTTACTTGGTATCCACCTCAGAAAGGTGACTAGTCCAAGGATCCACACACGCGCACGAGCTCCACTATGAATGCCTCCTTTAAGGTGGAGAAACATTCACAAATGACACTCTTCCTCTTTACAAAGTTGAAAAGAAAGTGAGAGGAAGAGTTGGAGATTTTGAGCACTTGGGACCTGATTCTACTCTCTAGAACCGCAACCTTGACTTGCTCAAAAGTCTCCCTTTAAATAGAGTAAAGGACAACTCCTTAAGCTGTCCAGCCTGATACCTAGGGCAGTCGACTGATCCCACCGCAGTAGCCAGCTAATGGCTAGCCTAACGGCTAGTTTTTCGGGCGGATCAGTCGACTGGTCCTAGACCAGTCGACTGATCTTACTGTGAGTTCGAGTTCCCCGCTGGCAGTCGACTGATTCATTCCCGGTCGACTGCCCAGCTTACATTTTCACTCTTCCTCACTCCGAAGACCACTCTTCATGTATGCCTTCAAGTTCACTCCCTTGGCTTGCCCCTTGAAGTCCTCTTCCACCGGCTGTCGTCCCTCAGATGTGCACACAAGCCCTCGGCTTGCCTCCATGCCATCCTTCACGTATGCCTTTTGAAGTCCACTTCCCTCGGCTTGCCCTTGGAGTCCTCTTCCCTCGGCTCTCGTCCCTCGGATGCGTACTCTATGTGTGACTCACCAAGTCCTGCAAGACTCAATCACACATATCAAAACAACATAATATCTTAACTTAACAATATTGGCACACACACATCAAAACCATGATCTTCCCGATCATACTTAGGTCGATTGCTCTAACAATCTCCCCCTTTTTGATGTGTGACAATATGTTTAAGTTAGGTAAAACAACAACAATAAAAAATTATAGACATAGCAAAAACAAGAGGCAACCTCCCCCTTAACCAATGCCCTTATACCCAATTTTCAATTTGCATAAATCATAAGTTAAGTTACAAAACTAACTTAAACCTCCTAATTCTCCCCCTTTGACACCATCAAAAGGATTGCCCGAAGGAACAACAACCAATGGCATCAATTAGGGATACTTTTCTTCTTCTGAAAAATCCCAGATTTCTGACATCAGAGGTACCAAGGGCAGTCGACTGATACGCTTCAGTCTGCATATTTTAGATTTGGGCCGAATTTTAGAAACGCACCATTAATTCCAAAAAATTCGAAAAATCATGAAAGTTTGCAAACATGTTTCATATGATGTACTCTAGCAGAGAAAAATATAAGTTTATGGAAAATCCAAACATGTTTGACTTTTTGACAAAGACTCAAACTTTGAGAAACTTCAATTTTGTATCAAACTTTCTACATAGTTTTGAAATCATGTGTTTCCCAAACCTATGCCATAGCAAATAAACACAGAAATGTTTTTGAAATATTTGAAATGCCCAACTATGATCTTTGGGCAAGATGTCTATTAATTCAACATTTGCTTTCGCCATAGTTGGTCTATTTTCAATAATGTGATATATCTAATAACCCAACAATATGTAATAAGTATAAGTGAATCATTTGTATCATCCTAATGAATCATGCACTACCTTCCTATTGTATCATTCCAAGGCCAATCCTACACTTCTACAAAATACATACCAAGTCGTCTTCTTAAAGATGTGAACTCCGCTTCGGGAAGAGGCTTGGTAAATATGTCGGCAAGGTTAGACTTTGATTCAACATAATGTAATTCTATGTCACCCCTTGCCACATGATCCCTAATGAAGTGATGCTTCACTTCAATGTGTTTTAACTTAGAATGATGCACCGAATATTTAGTCAAATTAATAGTACTCACATTGTCACATAAAACCTTGACCTTGGAGTAATGAAACTCATAATCTTCTAAGGTATGCATGATCCAAAGTAATTGAGACACACAACCACTCATTGTTACATATTCGGCCTCGGTTGTTGATAAGGCAACACATGGTTGCTTCCTACTACTTCAACTAACTAAAGATGGTCCAATAAATTGACATTCACCACTAGTACTCTTTCCATCTAATTTGCAACCCTCATAATCCGAGTCGGTGTATCCAAATAGTTCAATGTTTAGAGTTCTAGGATACCAAAGACCGACATTAAGAGTACCCTTAATATACCTTAAGATCCTCTTTACTACCACTAAGTGAGACTCTTTGGCACAAGATTTATACCTTGCACACATACCTACCGCAAATAATATATCCGGTCTACTAGCGGTTAGGTACAACAAGCTATCAATCATTCTCCTATATTATTTTGGATCTACCACCTTCCCTTCAAGATCATATCCATCTTTACATTTGTTCCAATGGGGGTGGATGCTACCTTAGCATTTTCTAATTCAAATTTCTTTATGATTTCCCTAGCATATTTTGTTTGATAAACATGAGCCCCTTCATTTGTCTGTTTGACTTGTAATCCTAAGAAGAAGGTCAATTCCCCAACAAGACTCATTTCAAACTCATTTTCCATGCACTTGATAAACTTATGGAGAAATTCACTATTTGTTGACCCAAAAATGATGTCATCAACATATACTTGGGTCACAAAGATGTCCTTATCCTTAGATTTTAGAAATAAAGTTGGATCAATTGTTCCCTTGCTAAAACCCTTGGAAACTAAGAAAGATGAGAGCCTTTCATACCAAGCCCGGGGTGCTTGTTTTAATCCATATAAGACTTTCCTTAGTTTATAGACATGATTAGGGTAATTTGTGTTTTCAAACCCGGATGGTTGTTCTACATATACCTCCTCCTTAATAACTCCAGTAAGAAATGTCGATTTCACATCCATTTGATGAAGCTTAAAACCCATGTGAGCGGCATATCCTAATAAAATCCGAATGGATTCTAATCTAGCCACGGGAGCATATGTTTTATCATAATCAAGACCCTCAACTTGATTAAACCCCCTTGCCACTAACCTAGCCTTGTTCTTAGTAATCTTCCCTTGATCATCCAATTGGTTCCTAAAAACCCATCTTGTTGTGACAATGGTACAATCATTGGGTCTAGGCACTAACTCCCACACTTCACTTCTTTCAAATTGGTTTAACTCTTCTTGCATGCTTGAACCCCAATCTACATCACCTAAGGCTTCATTAATTGATTTTGGCTCTAGTTGTGAAATTAAGATAATTTGACTAGCATGATCTCTAAAGTAGGATCTAGTCCTTACTCCTTGGGTAACATCTCCAACTATTTGGTCAATAGGATGATCTTGATGTTGTCTTAGAGTCCTAGAGGTTATAGGCTCATTTACTACATGATTATCATTGTCTTTTTCTTCTTCCAATGTACTTCTCCCTCCCCCTTGATCAATGCCCCCTAAACGTAAGTCTTGCATTTCTTGGGTAATGTTTTGATTTTCTTCTATATCCTTGTCAATGGAGGACTTCCTAGGGTAAGTGCTAGTAGACTCATCAAAATCCACATTGGAAGATTCCTCAATCACTCTAGTCCTCTTGTTATACACTTTATACCCCCTACTAGTAGATGAATATCTAACTAGGATTCCTTCATCCGCCTTAAACTCAAATTTTCTTAGATCATCCTTAGTGTTCAAAATATAGACCTTACACCCAAAAACTCTAAAATAGTGAATTTGAGGAATTCTCTCATTCCACAATTCAAACGGTGTTTTTCCTAAAAACCTATGAATTAAAACTCGGTTTTGGATATAGCAAGTGGTATTTACCGCTTCTGCCCAAAAATAGCTAGGTAAGGAGTAAGCGTTAAGCATAGTCCTAGCCGCTTCTTGTAAGACCCTATTTCTTCTTTCTACAACACCATTCTGTTGTGGGGTTCTTGGACATGAAAATTCATATTTATACCTGTTCCGGAAGGAGTCGTCGGCGATGACCAGTCACTGAGGCTCAGCCCCGGCGGAGATGACTACGTCGATGAGGAACTTGGGGGTCCTGAGAAAGTAACACAAGCGTTAGGGGGGCATGCCGGCAGGGGTCCGGCGGAGTCCACTCCGACGTTCAAGTTAGTAGGTTGTCCAAATTTGTGATGAGAAAGAAAGACAGTATGTAAAGATGGGAGATCGTAACCCCCTTACCGGAGGGTTGATCTACCTTTTATATCGATGTCGACAGACTAGTCGTGCCCCCTTTATCGGTGCCACGTCTCCGATGTTTAGGCTGCGCCCCCTGCTTTCGGTGATAAAGGGATATCCTTTGAAATAGTCCGCGTCGCTATCACTTTTTCTTTAGTTGAGACACTCGGGGCTCCCGAGGTCGGCTATTGCGAGGACTCCGCCTCCCGAGGTGAGCTCGGGGGTCTTTGGGTGCGATTTCTCCCGAAGTACTCCCGGGCCTTACCTCTCGAGGGGGCTTCTACGAGGGATCCTTGGACTGACCCTCTCGAGCGCGCCCCCGAAAGGAGGCCCCGGGGCCCGAGAAGAGAGGTTATGTCGTGTCCTGGGCTTCTTCATCCGCCGTGCCGGGCACGGGCGATCCAGCCCCATCACAAGTCCCTCCCTTCAAGTCTGATCGAAGGAAGTGTGACTGGCTGATCGGACTAGTGCCGGGATGAAGAAGTTGCTTTCGCCTGGGTTTTTACCTTTACGCCTGTTCTTGCCATAAGCAGGGAAGCCCTTTTTGGATTGTATCTCTTTCGTCCAGGGTTCCGAGGAAGCTCCCTTTTTGTGCCTTCTTTTTCCAAAAAGGCTTCTCCGCTTCCCGAAGGTTTATAATGATGCCTCTCTTCCCGGGATAAAGGCATGGTCTTCTTTCTCGAGGGTAACAGGATGTTCTCGCGCATGCTATATTGCCACGTATTATAACGGCTACCCTCCCCAGTCCCCCTGGTCCTGGGCTGGTACAGCTAGCTCGCGACGATCGGCTGTCTGGACGAAGTGGTTCCTAGCTTTCCACGCGTCTTCTCCTCATTGTGCCTGGGGGATGCCTGCCGAGATATAAGAGGGGGAAAAAGCAGACGCTGGCGTCCATTTCCGGCTCGGCAACTGGGTGTACTTCGTCCTTCTACCCTGTAGAGCTTCTTCTACACGTGAGTAATTCGTCTTCTTCTCCTCTTCTGTCTAGGGGTCATGGAGGGCTATCGGGCGGAATGGTACGAATCCGCCTCTTCAAGAGTGAGGCCCGAGGCCTTGCAAGCAACCATCGAGGCTTATGGGGTCCCGGTCGAGATGGCGATGGTCATCCCTAACGTGGACCAGAAACCCGTGGAGCCCCCCGCAGGCATGCTGACCTTCTTCTTAGGGCAGATGGAGCTAGGGCTTCGTTTTCCTATCCCCCCTTCTTTATGAACGTAGCTTCCTATTTTAGCATTCCGTTGCATCAGATGACTCCTAATGCCTTCGCCCAGATGGGGGGGGGGCATATATCATCTTCAAGCTTTTCGGTCTCCCTCTGACTCCGCACCTTTTCCATTCCTTCTTCATCCCGATAGGATCGAGAGGAGTTTTTAGCTTCGCGGCCCGTCCAGGCCATAGGTTTCTGGGAGGATTTCCTTCTTCGCATAAAGGGTGGAAGGAAAAATTCTTCTTCATCCACCTATCGTCATTGCCATTCAGCTCTCTGTATTGGATAGCAGATTTGCCGTCTCCTCCCCTCTCGGAGAGCTTTCTTCGCAGTCCTGTGTATCATCATGCTAGAGAGGTACTTTCGGGTATGGAGTTTAGTGGCCCGGGGCTGGTGCAGAGCGAAGAGCTTATGTACCGGGCGGGCCTGAGCCCTAAAGAACGCAGATCAACCTCACCCTAGGTATGTCCGTCTCTTTCGTCCACGCACATTGGTTCTGACTGATGCTCTTCCTGTTTGGCTTCTGCAGAGGAAGCCATGTATGCCAAGGTGATGAGTCGGCTCATCAAGTGGGAGGAGGCCAACAAGGAGGCCCTGAACCCTCCTCCGATCGTTTCTGTCACTCCTTTCGCTCCCGCCGAGTCCCTCGAGGGGCCTGCTGTCTCGCTTCGTGGGGCCGCTTCACCTGGGGGGGTCAATGTTACTGTTACATCCCCGCTAGCCGAAGAGCAAGCGCCTCCGGCTCCGCCGGTTGCCCCAGTGATGGATCCTCCCTCCGGGGGTGGCTCCTACCCGGGCACAAGTTGCCCTAACAGGGGGACGGAAAATCTACCCCCTCAGTCACCCCGGCGGTTACCCGGCCCTTCGGTCGGCAGAAGTGGCGGCTCCCCAAGGGCTTGGACCCTTCCTGGAAAAAGCAATGTCATGCACGTTCCTGTCCTCTTCCCTCGGTGCCTGAGGAAGTGGCTCCGCCTACCGAGGTAGCCGCGCCTGCCTCGGCCTCACCAGTTTCCACTCCAGAGGCGACCACCCTGGTGCCTCCTTCCTGTTCTGTCAATCCAGCCACCTCTTCGACGGGTAAGGAGGCATTGCGTGCTCAATTCCGTTTGAAACTAGATCGATTAAAGGAGAGATTGGATGCAGCGTTGGAGGCCTCCTTGCAATCTTCCTCCACGGTGCAATTGAAGGAGACTCCCCCTGAGGGGACTTCCGGTTCCGAAGGGGAGGACTTCGACTCCTCTGATGCGCCCACTGAAGCTCCTACCGTCCAGCGACTTCCCCTTCACCCGCTCTCTCCGCTGCTCGAAGAGCGGGGCGACACGCCCAGTACTCCTGCCGAGGTAGTCGTGCGTGCTTCTGCTGGGCCGCTAGCCAGTCTTCGGAAGACCCTTCTGCAGGTGCGAATTATTATGGTATTGACTGTTTTCTTGTCCGGCTGCTAACCTTTCGGTGTGATGGCAGGCAGCTGCGGATTGCCTAGTAATCGATCGGGGCCTGTATTCTGGGCCCCAAGTGGAGGCCTTACTCCACCGAGCCTTACAGGCGGAGGCTGTCGCGGGCCTTGAGCATCGAGCTGGGGTGATGCAGGTCGTCATCAGCAGAGCTCTCCGTGAAGAGGTAGAACAGCTGAGGAAGCTCTTGCGAGACACGGAACAGGCCCTCGAGAGCTCCCGGCACCGAGAATGCCTAGCGTCCGAGAAGGCCGTGTCGGTTACTCGGGATCTTCTTCGGGTGACGCAAGAGAGAGATCAGCTCCAAGCAAGAGAGAAGAGGCTGTCCGGTCAGATGGAGTCGGACCTCCTACTGGCCACCGACCGTGCCTTTATCCTCGAGGACGACCTGATCCAGGCTCGCTCGGACGAGAGGGCTGTGTCAGAAAGGCTCCGAGAGGCCTTGCTTGAACACGATGATATGTCCGCGGAGCTTAGGTGGGTGAGGCGTTCTCTGGAGGCTGCTGAGGCCGAGCTGCTCGCCCTTCGTGCTAGTGCTTCTAGTTCTGAGGCAGCTGAGGCCAATTGCAAGGCGAAGTTCCTGGAGTCGGAGGAGTTCCGCGTTACTATGACCGACCAGGTTATGAAGCGCTTGCAGCAGGGCTTCCATAGAGCTATTGATAAGCTGAAGAAGGACCAGCTCGTCCCCCCTAATGCTGATCCACAATTGTAAATGCCCCCCGAACTGGATAGAAGTCTTTTACTGAGGCCCCGAGCTCCTGGGGCCTGATTTCGGCCCGAGGAGCAAGTCTTGTTGTAGTAAATTTGACTTTAGTGAAATTATTTTCCTACGTGTGTGCCTTTGCGGGAAGTGCCTTCTGTTTTTGCGTGTGCGCTCCACCGACGATTGCCTTCGAGGCGGATTCTATAAGTCAACCCCTTGCACCCTGCCTTTATGTCTGCGGCAGCTCCTCGCTGATCTTTGCCCGTTGAGGTGCAGGGGTGATTTTCGAACCGTCTCCTCCGTATTATTCGTGATCTTATTGATTGGACCCATTAAGAGTCGCGAGTTCCTAGGCGTAGTAAGGGCGCGTCAGTCGAAAAGACGCTTGGCGTTACTGCATCTGCCATGCCTTAACTGCTTGGAGAGACTGTTGGGACCGAGTGCATGTTCACAAGGATACGGGTTCGTAAATTTTAAAATATTTACGTGCAGCGGAAGAATTAGCATAAATAATTTCTTAAATTATTTTTAACCACGTATCTAGCATGCGACCTTATGATGTGTGGACATGATCATAAATTAAAATTTTGCAGAAAGTAAACTAATTTACTCGTTACCTCGCGTAACTCGAAGTAAGGGACGAGATCCAACCGTAGCGTCCCTTGGAAGCTCCGCCTCTATTCGCGTCCACGCCGAGTTCTCTTCGGGATGACTTCGTAAAGCCACGAGTTTTGTGCCGACGAGAACTACTAGATTCTCCAAAAGCACAACTAGAATATCAAGAGAGAAAGATGGAAACTAACCACCAAGTAACGGAATCAAAATTCCGAGAAGGAAGGAGTTGCGACCCGCTTCTTCTTCTTCTTCTTTGGCACCTTCTTGGTGGAGGTAGCTCACGCCAACCCTAGGAGGTGAAGGTGCGCCGGCCCTAGGAGGAGTGGACGCCGGCCCTAGGGTGAAGAGTGGGCGCCGGCCCTAGGAGGAGGAGAGAAGGAGAGGGAGAGAATAAGAGAGAGAGAGAGAGCTACTAAATCTCTTGATAACTCAATTGAGGAATTCAAGCCTAGCCTTGGTTCCTTTATATAGTAGCCTCTCCCTTGCCAAGTCTCCCCTTTAATGGAATTTTTCATAAGAAATTTATCCTATAAATTTTCTTATGAATTATTCCGTTTATGCCAAGTTTTATTATAACTAACTTTATAATAAAACAAATACATATCTCCTTTTATTATGGAATAAAATTTACAAGAAATTTATAAATTTTTCTTATCATGGAAAAATCAATTCATAATTGATTTTAAAATAAATCGATCCATGGTTCATTTTAATTTCCATAAAAAGAATAAATTTCTATAAATTTCTTTATATAAATCTCTTTATATAAATTTCTTTATATAGATTTATTTATCCATAATTTTATAAAACAAATCGCGCTTGATTTATTTTATAAAATAAACCAAATAAATTGGTTTTCTCTCCTTGTAGTGGCCGGCCAAACCAAAGAGGGTGGATACCCTCTTTGGCCGGCCACATCAAGCCAAACCCTCGCGAATTAAACTCATTTAATTCGCCCAATAAGCCTTCAAAAGACTTAGCCATTTTAAGCTTCCCGTGCGCCTCTGATAAATTCAGATTCGACTTATTTCTCTTGATCGGAAAATCCAATTTTCAACTCGTTTTAAATCCCTCGGATTACTCGTAGTGCGTGTGACTAAATAGGCTTTCGATTTATGTTGGCCGTCTATAATCAACCAATTATAGAACGATCATGAGTGGCACCTAGTAGTACATCATGACCCCCAATTAATCGAAAGATCAACGGTTGACCTCAGAAATAATTCTGAAACCTTCAGCAGCTCTAATGAATCGTGCCTCATTCCCTTCACCATCTTATACCCACTTGGTTCAGGACATGGTCTGTGTGTGTCAGTCCCCACTAGGCTGACTACGTCACACCTAGCCCAAGTAACGTTCTCTCGTCCTTTGGATTTCTAATTACTCTCATGTATTTAAGAGACTCATACTCTAAACATGACATGCTCTGGCCAGAGGCTTTGAGTAACAATCCGACGATAGGCCTGGGTATACATCTCCTCGCAAGGAGTGGTGAATCCTTTGTAGGCTGTTCAAACATCTTCGGGCACTTCGGCTTATACCCAACCATCCTGGGTCCACACCTCCTTGGAGATGCTTGCTTAAGATGTTAAAGTATAAGTCTCCATGACCAAGATGACTTGAACACCGCAAGTCAAAGGAACATCGCACTTAAGCTGCAGTAAGAACTTTCACTGACATATCTATATGTAGATTACCATATGAAGTCTTACAGCTAGTCACTCCAATGAACTAGTTCCCTTAACTAGCATCCATGTTTATCTCCGGACATCCCAATGTCACCAGCCAGTGAGAATCAGCTGATTAGAGAATAACCCATGCTAGTCTCAACAGAATTGATAGTGTCCGTATTTATCAATTCATCGACTAGGGACAATTTCAATACTTCACAATTGCACATGTAGAGATAATCACTAGTTGTGAATTCATCACAAATTCTCTCATGCTGTGAATTGTATTGCGGACATTCAGTAAATGAGTTCAAGATCTGAATCAAATACATGAACATGTATACTCAAATAGTGAATTTTCATTTATTAAAGTAAATGATTACAATCATAAGGCGATTGCCTTAGGACACTTCTCTCATATTACTAACAGAGATTTACCTCGTTATAAATAGGGGGAGAGGGGGAGCAAGTCTCCTCCATCTCTATTGCTTTTGCTTGCTTCCTTCCTTCTTACGAGCATCTTCCATGCCCCTCCTTCAAAACACCGTGGTGCCCTGGGCTGAGGGACCGGACAGGGGTGGAAGCCTTTGTGTCACCCCCTTTGCTGGGGAGCATGGTGGAGATGATGTACGTGGTCTCGCTGAAGATTCTCGGGGAGGTGAGACTCCCGGATTGTCTGGGGAGTTCAAAAAAGACCTTAGGTGGTCCGCTAGGGGGCATGTGAAAGATGACCCATCTTGCTGATCCCCAAACCCCTGGTCGGCCGGTGGCGGTATACCCCACGCACCATCGGCTGCTCGTTTCCTCCAAGCTTCGGGCAGATGAAGGTGTCGGTAGGGTACGTCGTCATCAAGGGAGACAGAGCCACCGCCGCGGGCTTCTTAAGAATATTTCCATCTATTTTGCTGTCCACCCCTTGTATTTTTTCTCGACCTGTATTCGGATAGAGGGTGTGGCAACCCGGAGTTGCGCCCTCGCGTGCTCCGGAGAGAAATTGCAGCGGCTCATACCCCTCTTCTTTTTACTGCCTGTTTACGGCGAAGATCCGGGGGGGGGGCCAGATGGAGCCGAGCTACTCATGTGTTACCTCAGGCATCAATCTTCATTCTGGACCACTCGGAGGGAGTACCTGAGCTACTCCTGTGTTACTTCAGGCATCCATCTTCGTCCTGGACCGTTCGGAGGGAGTACCTCAGCTACTCATGTGTTACCTCAGGCATCCATCTTCGTCCTTGCCCGCTTGGAGGGAGTATCCGAGCTGCTCATGTGTTACTTCAGGCATCCATCTTCGTCCTGGCCCGCTCGGAGGAAGTACCCGAGCTGCTCATGTGTTACCTTAATAATTTATCGAAATGTATACCTTCATGTAACTCTTCATGTAAATAAATAATTTCTTTTGGATACGTTTCATGTGTATATAACTGCCCTGTGTTGATATTTCACTGTTCTGTCGGTTCTTCCGAAAGTGTGTATGTCATGTTGTCTTTGCTTTAAAACTGGTTAAGTTCCCAGTGTAGCGAAATAGTAGAGTCCAGGTTTGCCTGGTCGGGTGTACATGCCCTGGACCAAGCATAAGTACCCGGGCGGAGGCTGCACCGTGGGGCATTAAGGTTTTGGATACTTGATCAGGCGCGTATGTCCTAGACCAAGCCTAAGTACCCCGGGCGTCGGCTGGACCGCAGGGCATTAGGGTTTCCGATTACTTAGACGGGTGCGTAAGTCCCGAACCAAGCCTAAGTACCCCGGGCGTCGGCTGGACCGCAGGGCATTAGGGTTTTTGGTTACTTGGTCGGGCGCGTAGGTCCCGAACCAAGTCTAAGTACCCCGGGCGTCGGCTGGACCGCAGGGCATTAGGGTTTCAGATTACTTGGACGGGCGCGGAGGTCCCGAACTAAGTCTAAGTATCCCGAGCGTCGGCTGGACCGCAGGGCATTAGGGTTTTTGGTTACTTGGACGGGCGCGTAGGTCCCGAACCAAGCCTAAGTACCCCGGGCGTCGGCTGGACCGCAGGGCATTAGGGTTTTTGGTTACTTGAACGGGCGCGTAGGTCCCGAACCAAACCTAAGTACTCCGGGCGTCGGCTGGACCGCAGGGCATTAGGGTTTCAGATTACTTGGACGGGCGCGTAGGTCCTGAACCAAGCCTAAGTACCCCGGGCGTCGGCTGGACCGCAAGGCATTAGGGTTTCAGATTACTTGGACGGGCGCGTAGGTCCCGAACCAAGCCTAAGTACCTCGGGCGTCGGCTGGACCGCAGGGCATTAGGGTTTTTGGTTACTTGGTCGGGTGCGTAGGTCCCGAACCAAGCCTAAGTACCCCGGGCATCGGCTGGACCGTAGGGTATTAGGGTTTTTGGTTACTTGGTCAGGCGCGTAGGTCCCGAACCAAGCCCGAGTACTCTGGTGTCGGCTGGACCGCAGGGCATTAGGGTTTGAGATTACTTGGACGGGCGCGTAGGCCTCGAACCAAGCCTATGTACCCCGGGCGTCGGCTGGACCGCAGGGCATTAGGGTTTTTGGTTACTTAGTCAGGCGCGTAGGTCCCGAACCAAGCCTAAGTACCCCGAGCGTCGGTTGGACCGCAGGGCATTAGGGATTTTGGTTACTCAGTCAGGCGCATATGTCCTAGACCAAGCCTAAGTACCTCGGGCGTCGGCTGGACCGCAGGGCATTAGGGTTTTTGGTTACTTGGTCAGGTGCGTAGGTCCCAAACCAAGCCTAAGTACCCTGCGCGTCGGCTGGTCCACAGGGCATTAGGGTTTCAGATTACTTGGACCGGCCCGTAAGTCCCGAACCAAGTCTAAGTACCCCGCGCGTCGGCTGGACCGCAGGGCATTAGGGTTTTTGGTTACTTGGTCAGGCGCGTAGGTCCCGAACCAAGCCTAAGTACCCCGGGCGTCGGCTGGACCGCAGGGCATTAGGGTTTTTGTTTTCTTGGTCAGGCACGTATGTCCTAGACCAAGCCTATGTACCCCGGGCGACGGCTGGACCGCAGGGCATTAGGGTTTTTGGTTGCTTGGTCGGGCGTGTAGGTCCCGAACCAAGCCTAAGTACCCCGGGCATCAGCTGGACAGCAGGGCATTAGGGTTTCAAATTACTTGGACGGGCGCGTAGGTCCCGAACCAAGCCTAAGTACCCCCGGGCGTCGGCTGGACCGCAGGGCATTAGGGTTTTTGGTTACTTGGTCAGGCGCGTATGTCCTAGACCAAGCCTAAGTACCCCGGACGTCGGCTGGACCGCAGGGCATTAGGGTTTTAGATTACTTGGATGGTCACGTAAGTCCCGAACCAAGCCTAAGTACCCCGGGCGTCGGCTGGACCGTCCACAGGGCATTAGGGTTTTAGATTACTGCATTTTTATTTTGAAAGAAGCATCCAATTTTATTACCCGGTTCCGCTGCAGAAGCGCGGAGACACCAATAGACATTCCAAATAAATTGTAAACCGTACCCAGACAAGAAGGACCGCAGACCTTGGCCAGACTGACATCTTTCTTCAGCAGCTACTCCTCCAGGCCTCGTGGGTTCTTCTTGGATTCGGACCTGACCTCGCCACTGTAGCACTTACGAGAAACTAGCTGATCCCCTCGGACTTCCACCACTTGATCACCCACCGGGAACTTGATCTTCTGGGGTACACAGAGACCACCGCTTGGAAGGTGCTGAGCGCTGGTCAACCCAAAATGACATTATAGGAGGAAGGCGCGTCCACAATTAAGAAAGGAGTCCTCCGAGTTCTTTCGAGCCTATCACTGCCCAGCGAGAGTGACAAGGTAATCTGCCCCAATGGGTGCATGCGATATCCCGTGAAGCCAAACAAGGGGGTTGAGACGAGGATCAGTTCATCCTTGTCTATCTGCATATGCTCCCAAGCCGCTTTGTACAGAATATTCACGGAACTCCCCGTCGTGTCTACGAAGATGCGCTTTACCTCATAATTGGCGATGCGAGCCACGATCACTATGGCGTCCTCATGGGGAGCTTCCACTTCTTCGAGGTCGGATGGCCCAAACGAGATTGTAGGGCCAGACACCTAGCTTCGACTTGTCCCGATGGAGTAGTTTTCCAACCGCCGGGTGTAAGACTTCCGGGCTCGATTAGAGTCCCCCCCCGGTAGGTCCTCCGGAGATGACCCTTACGTGGCCCGAAGGGGGGCTCCACATAGGGGCTTTGCCCTTTTGGGGATCTCTCTCTAAGGAGAGGGATCTTCGGGGTGCGGGCCCCCGACTCCACCTCTGGATCGCGATTGGGACCGCGGTCGGACTTCATTCTCCCCTGCGGGCCGTCGCTGAGGAGAAAAGCTTCACCGTGGAGACCTTCGGCGATACCCCGACTTGTTCCATTTCCTCCGAGGTTTGGTGTCTGCTTCCTCAGTGAACTTCTTCTTCAAAGCATGATACTCCTCTGTGGAGTGAGTCGAACTGCCATGATAATTGCAATATTTGGGCCCTGACTCCGGCTGCTCGATGTCAACCGTCTCCACCAGCCGCCGCCTGCCAGTCCAGTGATCCTTCCCGGGCGGCAGGTCTTTTCCCCGCGCCGGCGCTGGGGGCTCTCTCCTGTCTGATCGAGGGGCTGCCGGAGGAGGAGCTCCAACTGGATCCTTACGCCGGGCGTGCTGTACTTCCTCCACATTGACATGCTTGACTGAGCGTCCCAGCAAATCATCAAAGCTGGCTGGGGGCTTCCTCACCAAGGATCGGAAGAAGTCCCCTTCAGCGAGCCCTTGGGTGCAAGCGCTGACGAGTATCTCCGATGTCGCGCTGGGTACGTCCTGTGCCACTCGGTTGAACCTCTGTATGTACTCCTTGAGCGGTTCCTTGGGCTTTTGCTTGAGGGCGAACAGGTTAAGTGCCGTCTTCTGGTAGCGTCGACTACTCGCGAAATGATGGAGGAATGCTGTCTTGAACTCGGCGAAAGAGTTGATGGAACCTTGTGGCAACCTCTGGAACCAACGCTGAGCTGCTCCAGACAAAGTGTTCAAAAACACTCGGCACTTCACCCCGTCAGTATATTGGTGTAGAAGTGCCGCATTCTTGAATTTACAGACGTGATCCTCTGGATCCGTCTTCCCATCATACTCAGGGATCCTGGCCCGCGGAACTGCTTCGGCATGGGGTCTTCGACAATCTCGGACGAGAAAGGGGTAGAGGGAGTCTTCTGAAAGATCATGGGTCCATCCCTCCTCCCCGGTCCCTCTTCATGCCTCTGAGCGCTGGAGGTCACCGAATGGGCCTTCTCCCCCTCTCCAGGGGATTCTCTCTGAGGGCCTTCGGATGCGCCATCCTGTCGGCCCACAGGGGTGACGGACCTTCGAGAATGCGAGGCGGAGATTCTAGGGATCTCCTCCCTCGCCGGACCCACTGGTTGTGGGGCAGCCTGTTCGATTTGGTTCTGCTTCAGGGCTTCCTTGATGGCGTTAGCCACCAGGCGGTCAAATTCCTCTCGCATGAGGGTGAGGGGTTGTCCCTCCGATCCTGCCATCGACGCTCCTTCAGGTGCTTTAATAGTTTCCCACAGACGCCGCCAAATTTGTTCTGGAAGGAGTCGTCGGCAATGATCAGTCACTGAGGCTCAGCCCCGGCGGAGATGACTACGACGATTAGGAACTTGGGGGTCCTGCGAAAGTAACACAAGCGTTAGGGGGACACGCCGGCAGGGGTCCGGCGGAGTCCACTCCGACGCTCAAGTTAGTAGGTTGTCCAAATTTGTGGTGAGAAAAAAAGACAGTATGTAAAGACGAGAGATTGTAACCCCCTTACCGGAGGGTTGATCTACCTTTTATATCGATGTTGACAGACTAGTCGTGCCCCCTTTATCGGTGCCACGTCTCCGATGTTTAGGCTGCGCCCCCTGCTTTTGGTGATAAAGGGATATCCTTTGAAATAGTTCGCGTCGCTATCACTTTTTCCCTAGTTGAGACACTCGGGGCTCTCGAGGTCGGCTGTTGTGAGGACTCCGCCTCTCGAGGTGAGCTCGGGGGTCTTTGGGTGCGATATCTCCCGAAGTACTCTCGGGCCTTACCTCCCGAGGGGGCTTCTACGAGGGATCCTTGGGCTGACCCTCCCGAGCGCGCCCCCGAAAGGAGGCCCCGGGGCCCGAGAAGAGAGGTTATGTCGTGTCCTGGGCTTCTTCATCCGCCGTGCCGGGCACAGGCGATCCAACCCCATCAGTACCCATTCTCTAGACAAAAATGAGAGAAGTTTAAATTTTCAAACTCTCCACCATGATCACTTCTAATTGGTTGATCTTGAGATGCTTCTCATTTTCAACTCTTTTACTAAATCCTATGAATATTCTTAGAGTGTCATCCTTATGTTTTATGAAATAAACCCAAGTATATCTAGAGAAATCATCTACAATTACTAAGCAATATTGTTTCCTACTAACGAAGGAGTACCATGACAATCAAATAAATCTAAATGCAATAATTCTAATGGCAAAGAAGTACTAGTTAGGGTTTTACCTTTGTGTGATGACTTAGATTGCTTATCCTCTTGGCATGCATCACACATTTTGTTCTTTTCATACTTGATCATTGGTAGCCCTTTCACCATTTTCATCTTGACCATTCTTGCTATGTTCCTCATGTTGATGTGACCAAGCCTCCGATGCCATAGCCATCATTCTTTTTTGGGCATGAGACACTTGGTAGAGATGTTAGAAGCATAAGAGAGATTATGATAATAAAGATTTGCTTCCCTATATCCTTCTAACATGATAGTTTCGGAGCCATTTTGTCTAATCAAACATTTTCTTGCATGAAACTCCACTCTATACCCGGCATCACATAGTTGACTCACACTAAGCAAATTAAATTCCACGTCTTTAATTAGAAGCACATTATGAATTGTGATTGTAGAAGATACCTCAATTGTGCCTCTATCTATTATTTTGAATTTTCCACTATTCCCGAAAGACACCGTTCTTCTCTTAGATAGCTAATGGTGGAGAATTTGCTTACATCACTGGTCATATGCCTTGAGCACCCGCTATCCACATTCCACATTTTTGAGCCCTTCTTCTCCTTTACCTAAACAACACGAAAAACACAATCTTTTGGTACCCAAATGCTAGATCTACAAACATCATTTAAGTATTTCTTAGGTACCCATGTCTTCTTAACATTTCCTCTAACACTTGGCTTCCTAGGGGCACCCTTCCTTTCCATAAGAGAAACAAATGTCACTTACTTGGTTTTGGGTCTATACCCTATCCTGGCCTTGTTATACACGACTCTTTGACTATTAATAATCATGTCAAGGTTCTTTGAGTCAATTTGAAACTTCCCAAGGGCCTTGGTGAGATCTTCTACCTTTTCCCTTAACTCCTTATTTTCCTTTTCTAGAAATGAGTCATTTGAAATAGAAGAAGAAACATGCACATTGTCCTTAATTTTCATGGATTCTAACTTTAGCATGCAAATTTCATTTTTCAAATCCTTAATCTTCTTTCTAGCCTTAACCAAATCATCATTAGTGCTAGAAATTATTTTTACAAGAGAAGTGGGTAAGTTGTATACCTCACTTACCGAGACGTCCGATTCCGAAGTTGAGTCTCCCCCTTCACTTGAGCTCCCTTCATCTTCGCTACTTGAGCTCCTCTCATCTTCGGATGACTCTAGGTTGTCCACTCCCATAAATGCAAAATGAGACACATGGTTCTCTTCCTCTTCCGATAATGACGGATCATCCTATGTGACCTTTAGACTTGTGACCTTCTTCCCTTTTTCTTTTGATTTCGTCGTCTCATCCTTCTTTTTCTCCTCCTTCAAGAGGGGGCACTCATTCCTCATGTGCTCTTCCTTTTGGCAATTGTAGCAAATGACCTCTCTTGCCTTGCCCTTCCCTTTTGAGCTTTTCTTACCATAAGATTTGTTAGAAAAACTTTTAAAGGTTTTTCTCATTTTTCTTACCATGTATGCCTCTTGGTCGCTATCCATGGAGGCACTTGACTCCTCCAAGTCGGATGATGAGTAGACCACCTTTTTCTTTTCTTTCTTCCTCTTTCTTTCTTTCTCTACAACAAAAGTTACACCCTTCTCTTTAGTAGACAAGTTAGCTTATTCATGTAATTCAAATTCACAAAATAAATCATCTAATTTTACCAAAGAAAGATCCCTAGAAACTTTATATGCATCAACCATTGAAGCCCATAAAGTGGTTCTAGGGAAGGATTGAAGTACATACCTCACAAGATCCTTATTTTCCACCTTCTCACTTATGACATGAAGTTCGTTGATGATCTCTTTGACCCTTTCATGTAATTGACTTACCGTTTCATTGACCTTCATGGTGAGAGATTGGAGTTGTGCCACCAAGAGATCCTTCTTGGCCCTCCTCGAGTCATTCGATCCTTCATTTAGCTCAATGAGCTTCTCCCAAAGCTCCTTGTCGGTCTTGAACGGTCCCACCTTGTTCAATTGTTGAGAGTCCACATTGAAGAGTCATTGTAGCCTTCGCATTAGCTTGTGCCTTCGTCAACATCTCTTTTGTCCAATTTTTGATAGGTAGAGGCTCTCCCCTCTCGTTCATTGGTATTTCGAATCCATCTACAATGCTATACCAATTTTCAATATCATTCATAAGATAATACTCCATCCTACCTTTCCAATACGCGAAATCATTGTCGTCAAAGAAAGGTGGCCGCGCGGTGCTATAACCCTCTTGAAATGCCATTTTGATGCTCCGGTCAACGGTGAGTTCTCCCGAAACGAACCGGCTCTGATACCACTTGTTAGGATCGCGGTGTCAAGCTAGAGGGGGGGTGAATAGCTTTCTTTCGATTTTGTCTACAAAGATGGTTAGCTAAACACAAACAAAATCAATAAAAATAGTAAAAGCAATGCTAACCCCCTAATTTACTTGGTATCCACCTCAGAGAGATGACTAGTCCAAGGATCCACACACACGCACGAGCTCCACTATGAATGCCTCCTTCAAGGTGGAGAAACCTTCACAAATGACACTCTTCCTCTTTACAAAGTTGAAAAGAAAGTGAGAGGAAGAGTTGGAGATTTTGAGCACTTGGGACCTGATTCTACTCTCTAGAACCGCAACCTTGACCTGCTCAAAAGTCTCCCTTTAAATAGAGTAAAGGACAGCTCCTTAAGCTGTCCAGCCCGATACCAGTTGACTGCCCCTAGGGCAGTCGACTGATCCCACCGCAGTAGCCATCCAACGGCTAGTTTTTCGGGCGGATCAGTCGATTGGTCCTGGACCAGTCGACTGATCTTACTGTGAGTTCGAGTTCCTCGCTGGCAGTTGACTGATCCATTCCCGGTCGACTACCCAGCTTACATTTTCACTCTTCCTCACTCTGAAGACCACCCTTCACGTATGCCTTCAAGTTCACTCCCTTGGCTTGTCCCTTGAAGTCCTCTTCCACCGGCTGTCGTCCCTCAGATACGCACACAAGCCCTCGGCTTGCCTCCATGTCATTCTTCACGTATGCCCTTTGAAGTCCACTTCCCCCGGCTTGCCCTTGGAGTCCTCTTCCCTCGGCTCTCATCCCTCGGATGCGTACTCCATGTGTGACTAGTCCTGTAAGACTCAATCACACATATCAAAACAACATAACATCCTAACTTAACCATATTGGCACACACACATCAAAATCATGATCTTCCCGATCATACTTAGGCTGATTGCCCCAACAACCAAGAGATTCTCTTCCTCGACGAACCGACTACAATCCCACAGATCTGCCCAAGATCCAAAACTAATCCCTCAGATCAAGAAGAGATATTTCTACCTCAAGCACCATGAGATCGGGGAAGAGCCCTCACCTGAAATAAATTCCCAAATGTTGAAGACTTTGGGGAAGAAGCTCTTAGGGTTCGCCAGCGTCGGTTGGTAGAGGTCGACACAACGGATCGAAGAAGAAGAAGAAGAAGAGATCGGAGGAGAAGAGGAGGGGTTGCGATCGTGTTTCGTGATTTGCCGGGAGGAAGAAACATAATTTTAAGGGTGGCTATTTTGCGATTAGCCCCTCTAAGTTTAGCAAATCGCACGTAAGCCCTTAAGTCTAGGTTAATTTGTTCTCAAACCCTCTAATTTCCCATAGTTACAACATACTGATTATCAAGGGTTCTTGAAAAAGAAAATTAGAAATATTTTTTTCCCCCTAGTTTTGTGAATAATTTTGAAGTTTCTGGGAGAGGCTACTACTGGAATTAGGGTAAGAGGAGATGTTTGCCAAGAGAACTTGCTCCAAACCATCTTTATATCTTGTTCAGCATGGAGGAGGAATGTTTTTGCCTGGTGTAAGCTATTTTTAGATGACATGCCTTGAAATTAGAGATGGACTTGGATAACCTTCTATTAGAGTTGTATGATATGAATTTCATAATCTAAATGATGTGGGAACTGTACTGCACCTTTTGCGCAATTGCTTTACTTGTCAGCTGGAGATGTTTCGAGTGGTAAAATATTATTCTGTATGGGAGTTTTGTTTGATGACAAGGCGATTAAAAGGCTATTAAAGCTATATTATACACCGACTGTAAGTTCTAGGGCTCTTCAAATTAGCTTGTATGTCAACTACTTCAAGTTCTTCTGATTGCATACTTCTCCATTGACATTATTCAAAGCACCTGGGGACCATGCATTGTGATTTGAATAATCTTAGTTTACCTGCTAGAAATATTTGTAGTCAAATCTTAGTTTCTGCAGCAAACCAATTCTCTACAAAACATGTTAGCAGCAAGCTTTCCGCATCTTCGAGACGTTGATCACCCTTTGTCTCCCTTGCTTGCAAACCAGCATGTATCGACGAGGTATGGCACTACAGTGTCATCTATCGATGGCTCATCCTCTTCCATGCCCGAGGTAGTATGTCTCACTTGGAATTTCTAATATCCTTTTTGTTGCTTCACTGGGAATCCATGAAACACACATATACATGTATGTGTATGTGTACGTAGTTAATATATGTATGTAGGAAGAACTTTGTTAATTTGTTTCAAATCTGATATCTAAGTTTTGATGTTTTAACTCCGTGATGAGTAGTAACACAATCGGCCTGTGCTTTGTGCAGGTCTTGAAACCCGCAATGTTCAAACATTGTCTGCGGTCAGCCCATTCCATCAATCTGCTGCCTTACCTAATGCCGGCCTGAAGTATTCACAACTTCAATACAAAAGTAACTTGCCCACATCAAGCTTGCCCCAGGCTTCTGCCATATCTCATTATGGAGGGTTTGGAAGCTCATCTGGCATTCCCAGAGGCTTGAACCTCACCCACACAACTGCTTCTAACACGACGATTGGAGGGTTTGCCAGCAGTACAGAGAAGCGAATCATTTCTTGCCCCTTCAGCAGGTAACAATAATTTCCTTTGCTATCCTCTTATAATTATAAAATTTTGAACCTATAGCCTCTGAACTCATAATTCTTGTCAGCAAAATGAGGATCCCTCCATGTGGATCTATGAAGCTGGTTCGAGAACAACGCCACCTCTTCCCCCAAGCACTCTCTACAATTATCAAGGTCAGAATCAGCAAAGTAGCTTTTGTCAGGTTCAGCAGCCATCGCAGCTGGGCAGTTTTGGGTATTCAAACATGTACCTCTCCCAAGGAGGCTTGCAAAGAGAACATTTACAGAATCAGACCGAAGTGAATCTCAATGTTTCTCACTTCTCAGACCACCACACAATCGCAACCAGCAAGTCAAATTTGGCAACAAGGCTACTTAGCAGTCTCCCAAGTTTTCCAAGTTTTTAGGGTGCCCAAGTAGTAGTTATCATAGGTTGATCGCAGATGCATGCCAGTTTGAGCGTTCAAGGACTGAGAGGTGCTTCCTGTATCCGACGAGGGCTGTGCATCTTTAGAATTCGAGCGCGGGTTCTAACGGTTAGTGATGTGGATTCATGTAGATGGATTTTCCTTGTGATACATTCGTCTTTTATTTAACAAAAGCTGTTCTCTCCCGCTGACTACTTTCATACCCTACTTGTTCACTTTGCTTTGCTTTCTCAAATATTAGTTTAATCTTTTTGATGAGTAATGTGTTGTTGCATTTTACTTCTGAATAAGTTTGATAAAAGTTTTTTTTTATGTTCATTCAATATTTAACAATAAATCAATTAAATAAACAAAAGTTGCATAACCCTGCAAAGTTTACCAAACTGTAATACAAGTTTTCAGAATGGCAGATGTTTCAGTAATGTACATCAGGTTAACAATCTCAACTCAACATTGTTCGCATCTGGTGATGAAGTTGGTGGCATAGAAACCGAACATGGCCACCGTTGGTTCTTGATCTCTTTCAGCTCAGCGAAGGCCTGTTTTGGTTGCTGAGGTAGTCGAATGTAACCCTCGGCCGCAAAGGCAACACTTAACTAAGACTAGGTTAGTTATTTCTTTGAATTCTTGGAGAGCTTTTGCAATGACTCCGGCCTGTTCAGGTTGTCGAGGTAGTCAGCAAGAATAACTTAAGAGGTGCGAAAGATTATCTTTCGCCGTGTAATCCTAGGCCGCAAAGGCAACACTTAACTAAGACCAGGTTCATTTTTTCTTCGAATTCTTGGAGTGCTCGTGCAGTGACACCTCTACATCAACTTTGTAAATCAAAGTCACCTCATCGTGAATCAGTTAGTCTTGATCATTCCTTATGTTTGTGTTGAAGCTACTGCACTGCTACACTTCTGTTTTTTGTTTTTTTGGCTCAATCAACTTCTTTGCCCACATCTGCTACACAGCAGGCTAGAAAAGTCCTTTTTTCCCCTTAGTCAGTAGATTGTCTCTCACAAAAGCTCTTTTAGAGCTACAACCTCATGTGATGCATTTTAACTTTACCTTTTATATCTTTTGCAATCTAAGATTATATTCTTTACCAGTCTGTAACTCTGTACAGCTTACTGAAGAAGCTTCACAAGACTGCTCATTTAAAGGAAGGGGAAAAATAGACAGAAGGATCGTATATTTATTTTAACATAATAAAAAGTAAATTATAACCTATGAAACTTCCGCTGCATGGTCGACTCTACTGAATTCCTTGCTCAGCAATAGAGTTGAGTGACAGTGTGATAAAGATCAGGGAGATGTGAAGTAATGATCTGCCGTTTGAGATCGAGATGGAGCTACTTGTAGTCGGAGGAACAGATGATCCATAAACGCTCGATCCATAAGGATATCTCGTGTTGAGAACAGAGGAGCTTGTGCTGCAAATGCAAACAGTCAAACTCCTTTTTCTTAACTGTCATTGCATACGAAGCAGCGGACTTGAACTTACCTCGTTGATTGATAGTGGCATGTCAAAGTACCTGTGAGAATGTCAGATTGAGAAAGATAAGAATATGCGAGATGAAGAACTTGTTTGTTGCGAGTATTTGGGCAACTTACTGGGATCCGCGCTGGTGGTGATGGCCGTTCCTGCGAAATCGCAGCTCGTAGGTATGGGTTTCCTCTGGTAGTAATCGTTGAAGGCATAGGAAGCGTGGTCGCGAATGGTATCAGGGTCGAAGCATCCGCCACCGTTTTGAATGGCCGAGCAATCGGCGCCTCCATATCCGCAGGCGTAATCCAGGGCGACCTGCAACGCGGCCTGGGATGCAGTTTGGCTCGCCACGCACCAGCTTTGCCCCGACGACGAGGAGGAAGCTGGAGTCGCCGGAGTCGAGTACGGAGTCATCGTCGGAAAGGGATTGTAGACAGGGGTGGCGGTGGGGTTGACCACTGGAACTGTGGCGATTGGCGTGACGACGTCCATTTCAGGCATGGCGTTTGCGGACTGCAGCGACGCGTGTTCTTCAAGTGCTGCCATGGATTGCAGAGCTTGCTCTTGGTTAAGAACTCACAAAATGAGGAGCTCGAACTAAAAAACTAACCGGAGCAGCAGAGGAATCCCAGCAGGAAAATCAAACACTGGATGCGCCTCGCGTCCATCACCCTGTTAATTCTCTTGGCTCATGCAATCAGCACTTAAGCTGCCGGAAAAGGAATCAGAGGTTCCTTGGCGAGGCTGAGGAGAATATGAGGAAACTTGAGAGGTGGAGAAGAATGGAAGGAAATGTTGGAGAATTCAGAGTGTTGCAGTCTTGTGTAGGAACAGCAGCGATGGCTGTGATGATGAGGAAAGAGAGGGGAGGTGGATGGTGGTGGTGGAACCTCTACTTTATGGTGGTGCTTTTGCTGTTGCATGAGACTAAATCATGTTGTGAAAGCTGGTGTTTGGATGCTCCCTTTTTGGATTCTCACTGACTCTGAGTTGGTCCCTGTTTGAGACTATCTGTGGTAGTGCTTCCAAAAAGTGTTTTTTTTAAATCACAGGTTACAATAGCACTGATAGGAAGTAGCTTCAGAAAACAACTATTTATCCTAAATCTAATTGTTGGTCTGATAAATAGGAATCTAGTTAGCAATCATTACGTATTGGTTATTGGCATTCATGATGCATTAAACAAGTTCGGTAATGCAAGTAATGATTATTGCAAGAACAAGTGAATGGTATAAACAATCACTTTTTATTTCCTTTCACAAATTCTAAGTCTACAACCGCGTCTGAATGGAATATACAGCTCAAGGGAATGAACTAGATACAATTTTGCTTGTAATTGAGCCTGAGAATAGGATCAAATCTAAAAAGCAAAGAAAACGATCTGGATAAATTGGCATTCTATAGAAAGCGAGCTAGGAAGATGATATGATGAATTCAAGGAGATAATGGCATCCCCAAGAAAAAAACAGGCTACAGTTTATTACCAAACTTCTTTGCGATGATTGGACGAACATCATCAGCGTCAACCAGGGACTCGAGAAAAGGAAGCAATTGAACCAAAGCAAGGTCAGATGGATCGTCAAACCAACTTTTGATCGGAATGCCATTATTAACTTGCAAGTGGAAAACCTGAAATTTTAAAGTGAAACAACTGTCAGACTCAAAAGAAGGTTGTTTGAAGGCCATAGTTTGGGTCCTTGTGATACAGAGAGAGAAATCTACCTGTGGAGTATTGTCTATGATGATAACTTTGGCTAGGTCACCCCCCAAGATAGTTAGGTCTTTTGTATAGCAACCATCTGAGAATACACAAGATTCACGATAGATGCGCCTAGATATTATTTTCTGCTCTGGATCCAGTATGTCGAGTAATTGTGCTGCATAGATGCTTAGGCTAGCTGTAAAAATAACAATTTCAAACATTTGTGCCACTCTCTCGAGGAACATCTGCAGGAAAGGCCGTCTCCTTACATATACAGTATGCTTCTTCATGTTAAAGAAAACTGAAAAAGTGAAATCTACATCATCACAATGCTCTAATGAAGAATGTACCAGAGTTTCTGCGAACATTATGAAGAGAAATAGAGTATCAGGCACATGATCTGATAATATTTTCAGAGAATAGTAACAATCTCTGAGAAAAAGGATGCAAAAAATTTGGTACCTACCATCTAAATCGAGTACAAGAGTTATGGGTCTCCTTTCCTGCGTTTCATTCTCGGGGAGTAAAGGACAACTAGATGGAATTGCTTGAATATCATGTGAGAATCTGAAATCTAACTGGGGATTGAAGCATTCGGTTTCTCGTAAATCACCAGATCGACAATTTATGTCGAATTCTTGATGAGTTGCTAAGTAAAAGCATGCATCATCTGAGTTCAACATGATTTCTTGGATTGATTCATTACTGTGAATGCCACTGGTTTCCATTATCTTCTCAGGGAATGGCAGTAGCACATACTTCTCCGCCACATCAATAAGTATGTCAGAGTTAGTGAGTTCACAATGATGGAAAGAAACATCAGGAAATCCCATACAACTATCAAATGGTAAAGAAGGAACACTATCCGAGTAGGAGATATCCAACAAACTGCAAGCTTGATAATCAGTCAGGCCAGTGTGTCCATTATCCCCTTCATCAGCAACCAAATTAGGCAATTCAGAAGTTCCATCTTTAACTGCAATTGATAAGAAAAAATTAGTCCTCTAACTCAAAGAAATTGAATATCCGTAAAACTAGAGTCATTTGGAGTAGCCAAAAAGGAAGAAGAGCTTATAACCTCCATCACCATGATTAGCTAACTGAGAATCACCATCCTCAAAATTGGATGAAAAAATTGTTTCCTCTTCAGACGTCAAGAGTGTTGTTAGTGAACCCTGCATGTGTAAATAATAACAAGACAAAATAACAATAAGCTAATTCAAAGTAACATAGAAACAAGCAACAATAGCAGTATCTTAACCAGCATATGAACTTACATCTAGATGACTTAATTCTCAGAAGCCACGTGTTTTATGAATAATTGTAGAAGTTGACAGGAAATTATAATCTCTTCAAGGATGATGGATCAAGTCATTTTCATCTATTTGGTTCTTCATAAAAGCAAATGGAAAAATGTGTCGTCTGCACCTACTTTGGTAGCCTTTAACTCTCTTTTATTTTTTTTTCCTTTTTCTAAATTCTCATAGTTATTGAACTTTTATCTGAATAAAATAAGTACCAGAAAATTAGAACTTATTGGCTGTAGATTGTTTGGTTTTCATTGGTTGACAGATTATGAGAAGCCTGCCTGTTCCCTAATGATCTACCATTTTTCTTTCATACTTTTATTCTGATTTGCGTACAAATTTTTGAGAAGCCAAAGAAGGTAACGGAGGTGCATAATTTCATTGAATAACAGTTTAGTTTGTGTTTTTCAGTCACTAACTCTTCATAAACCAAAGAGCAAACGGATTTTCAGATAAGTTAACAGGAACTGACTAGCTAGATAATCATTGGGGAAAATTTGAATATATTTCTGGTCAAACTTGTTACAACAAGAGATTCTGTGCATATCTGATACTGTAGACAATTCCAACATATTTTCTCTATCGGTAACTAATTTACGCTCTAAGAATATCATGAAAACTAGACTACCCATTTCCCTCAATCAACACATGCACCCTTCTCAAGAGTATAAACTAAGAACTTAACACTCTTATGGTTGTGTATGATTTCTTTTTTAAATAAAAAAAAGTTAAAGAGAAGTTTGCCAACAATATATATGCTGGCGAAAAAAGTTATGTAGGTGGCAATTCCCATGATAAAGTTGATGATTAGCTAAAAACTCAGATAGAGCAAAGCATTGCTTGAGCTGGAGAAAAAAAAGAAGTGAAGTTGATTATCATAAGGGTTCAATACATATTATAGTTTCGGAAAAGAAAATAGATACCAATGTTTCAATGGACAAAACATCAGGTGATAATGAGGACCAGTTCAGAAATAGAGTGGATGCTCCATCTGATTCTGTTGTCCTTGACAGAGACACTGACTCAGCAGCACTGGTAATAATTTCTTTTGAAAACTGTCCTGTAGCATTAAAGAAATCAAATTAAAGTGTGAGCAGGGAAACTCCAAAGGGAGAAGAAGAAAGTAAGGAGACACAAACGGAAGAAGAAAAGACTTCCCAAGCCAATTGCAACAGAACTCACCATCATCAATTTGGTGACATTGATCAGAAATTTCCACCTCTGTATTGATCTGAGAAGAGAATTTTTCTGATCTCCTAGTTAATCTTTGACGAGCATGAACATTGTGCAATCTTAGGCATCCCTCATTTGATTTTCTCTTCATGCTCAATCCTGGCATTTGAGCTACAGTGTCTACCGGAGTTCAACTTGATGAACATAAACTACAAGAAGAAAGGCATGATTTATTAGGGAAAATATAAACAATATGCATGATAACATGCACGTCAATATGTGAATAGGACTAACCAACAATTAAATCAGGATAGAACATTCAACATTGATAAGTTACATTGTGCAATGGAAGGAGATGTACCCGCCTGATCTTATTTATATTTCATGGTTTTTAAACTCAAGATAATCCAAGATAAGAAACAAACAATAAAGCTACGCAATCAGGAAATTTTACACACGATCTAAAAAAAAGCAAACACTTTCATCTCTGAATTTTCAATCAGATTCAATAAAGCAACTATCTGTGGACAATGCTGCATGATTTCAGTTGAAGATATGCTAATTTTGCTAGATCCAAGTGAACCATCCCAAACCAAGATAATGCCCAAGAAGAGTTCTGTGATATACTGTCAGTTAGGCCTCATCCAAGGAAGACACAGATAAATATCCAGAGAAGACTCCAAGAATCTGATATTTGGTAAATGTGCATCTCATAAATAGTTGTTTAGTGGTCTCCGAGATGCAAGAGCTCAGGACATAACAGGTGGAACAGGGATACCAATTTGGGAGAGGAACATGAGTGCAAGTACTTTGATAGCATTATCTAAAGGAGGCCATTGGAGTCCAGATATCATGGAGTTTGATAGCGCATCACTTGTATTTTAGCAGTACACATTTTTGTGTCCTGAGCATCACAGAAACTGTAGTGAATTCCAGCCAAGTTTCCTTTTGTCATGGTCAGTGGTATACATACTGAACAAACCTTCTGTAGCCTGTTTTCTAACTTGTGTATTTATTAGTTTCCTATCAGGATTTTCTTATAGACATCTGATGGAGTTTGCTAGGATTTAGGATTTGTGCCCACACCACAGATTCCTGATGAGCCTTTTCCATACCAGTGCTTTGGGGAGGCACAGAATGGTTCTCTATTTTTTTCAGCCTACTCTGATGGGCACAGTTTTTCCAAATCAGTTTTCTCTACAACATCATTGGCATTCATATGCAATGTCCACATTCTCACTTCTTTGTGCTTCAGAAAAAGCTAAACAACAGGTGCCATCCCAAATTGTGAGCAGTGCATCTTTGCTGCAGCCACACATGAAGAGACCTCAACACATCCGTTTTACATTGGAACACTGGGCGGGCACAGTTGTTAGGCTGCTTTCACTTGCACTGAAATTTCCAATCTCGGCTGACGTCTGGAGTGACAGGTTAGAATCATTATCCGGAAAAATCTGATGGATTTCTAGTACTTTGGTACCCTGGCGCACAGGCTATTCGTTATCTGGAAAGCAAGAAATGAGATCATTTTTCAAGTAAAACTTCCTCAGCCTACTGATTTCCTACATCTCTGGCATCAGACCTACTGCTGGATGTGTAGAGTTAAACCTCCTCATCGAATTGATTACCTGTGATTGCTAGTCCATCTTTGCCATATTCTGCAGAAAACGTTGAATAGAGATCTCTGTTCTTGGTTGATACTGCAGCAAATTGAAAAGATACCTCTTGAATATTTGCATTTTTTTTTTTTGCAATTTCTTTCCTGTGACAAACTGATCCTTCTTAAAATAGTGAACTAACCATTTATTCATCATTTTCAAAAATACCAATACATTTTATCCACGGGAATTGCCCAAAAGGCACACCCAAAGTTTGAAATTAATCAAAAGACACCCCGAGGTTTGAAAATGCCCAAAAGGCGCACCTTTTACTCCTTTGCCAAATCTGACTTTTTCTCTTCTCTTTCCTCTCTCCTATGCATGTAACCTCTCTTCTTTATCCTCCCTTTTGCATACATGTATAACTATTGTGATGTTGATTTTAAAATTAACATCACAACTTAATTACATTAGCACCGCTGATGGTGCTGGTTTGCACTACCACAGCCTAGTCTGATTTAGATTAGACCCAACGTGGTCTAATTTCCCAGAGACCAGGAACTGCTTTAGCAATTGTGTCACCAAATTGCAAACAACAAGGTTGTCTTTTAACCAGATTGCTTTTAAATTTCTGCATTTTGTTGCTTCCTGAATAACTATTTCTGCATCCTATAATTTATTACTCCAAAGGTTGAGAGCAATCAAATTATAGAACTAAGTAGACAAATCTAGGAGCCCCCGGGGCTATGGTGCAACGGTAGGGTCGCTAGTAGTTAACCCAGGCATCCTCGGTTCGATCCCTAGCTACGGCGCATTTTGCAGGAATTTTTCCTCCAAATGGGGCGTGAACCCTGGGACGTTGAGCTTCTAGACTGCCCACCACGAGCGCTTCCCGATTTACCCTGGTGACCGGTGGGAAACTTCCATGGAGCCGGGCCGGTCACCCCAGGTTCAATTTGTCTGCTGCCTGGTTCATCATTTTTTTAAGTAGACAAATCTAGGGACTTTAACATCTCGTTGTCAAACCTGAGCTATCGAGCTCCAACCAAGTTGCATCACGTCCACTTTCTTTTGCTTTGTCTACCTCCATTTTTAGCTCTTCCAACATTCTGTCATTGTTTTTACCGTTCACCTCCTCACTTATTTCTAACTTAAGATCACATTCTAGCTGATTCTTCCAATAACATTTTAACACCTCCAGAAAAGCCGAAATAAACAATAGAGAGCACCATTGAACGAAACTCACTAATAGACCTAAACAACTCCAGGTCTAACGACTCTCCATTGATTATTTCGACCTCTCCGTAGGTGTTAAAATATTATTGGAAGAATCCGCTACAACGTACTCCTAACCTTCAGGAAGTTAGGCCCACGTTGGGCCTGATCTGAATTAGACTATCTCAGGAGAATTTGAATCATTACTACCATGGGCATGATCTGAATCAGACTAAGCCCGAAGGATTTGAATCGGCACTACCATAGGCCTGATCTGATTCAGATCAGGCCCAGATTTCCGGAGACTAGGGCCACATTCTAGATAATTCTTCCAATAACATTTTAACACCTCCAGAGAGGCCGAAATAAGCAATAGAGGATACCATTGAACTCCTTGCGAACTTAGAAACATATAGAACTTGAAATGGGTCAAACCAAGTCATTTTGATCGCTCACTAGACAAGTCCGATTGGACCCACTTCAGGTTCTGTAGATTTCTGAGGCTGCAAGGAGTCTAACGATGTCCTCCATTACTTATTTCGGCCTCTTTAGAGGTGTTAAAATATGATTGGAAAAATCAACTAGAACGTGGTCCTGGTCTCTGGTAAATTAGGCTCACATTGGGCTGATTTAAATCAACTAGGTTCATGGTAGTGCTGATTTAAATATTCCGGTCCTGGTTTGACAACATGGGTCTATTTCCCGGATACTAGGACCACATTCTAGTTGATTCTTTCAATAACATTTTAGCACCTCCGTAAAGCCCGAAATAAGCAATGAGGATACTATTGGATTCCTTGCAGTCTCAGAACCCCACATGACTTGGTTCTGTCTAGAGAGGTCTGATTTGACCAAATTCAAGACATGTGAATTTCTGAGACTGCAAGGAGTCCGACACTCTCTATTGCTTATTTCGGCCTCTTCGAAGGTGTTAAAATATTATTGGAAGAATTATCTAGAACGTGGTCATGATCTCAGACCATGTTAGACCAGATCTGATCAGACCAGATCCGTGGTAGTGCTGATTTAGATCCTTTGGAGAAAAAGGTAATGTAATTAAGATGTGTTGATTTTTAAAAATCAACACCACAATAGTTATTGCATGCGTGCATACAAAAGTGAGAAGAGAGGATAAAGAAGAGAAGTTGCACGTATAAGAGAGAAGAAAGAAAAAAAAATCATATATGACAGAAGGCTACAGGAAAAGGTGTGGCTTTTGGACATTTTCAAACCTTAGGGCGTCTTTTGGGTAATTCCAAACTTTGGGTGTGCCCTTTGGGCAATTCCCGTTTTATCAATTAATAACATGAGGAAATAAAAAATTTTAGCTTTTAACTTTGTTGCAACATAGAAATAAAAAGTTAAATATAGCTTGTAAAATTATATAACACTTAAGAGTCTTATCCTCTTGCATTAACTTACATGGAAAATAGTAGAGATGTCCTCAGCCAACCACTAAAATAAGAACAATTATACATAATGAAGCTCTAGGACTATTTTTCCAATTAAATCAAAGATTAGGGGGCGTTTGGTTTGTTCCATTTTCCATTTTCATTTTCCAGAAAACCGCATTTTCTAGTTTTATGGAAAATGACTTTTTTTCATTCTCCAATTTTCCAGAAAACGCTATGGTTTTTTCTGGAAAACAAAGCTGGAAAATGCAAACCAAACATGTTTTCCAGAAAACCGCATTTTCTACAGAAAATGAAAATGAAAAACAGACTGAAAAATGCAAACCAAACGCAGCTTTCCGTCAAATTAATCATTTAACCCCAGAACAATGGCATGGCACCATAAATAAGCAATCAACTCAAATGCCAAAGGAAGGAGCTCCAGTTATTCTAATTGTACGTACAACAAAATTCAATGCCAGGCGGAAGTAATCCTTCTTTAGACAAGAAGAAAGGTGTGATGATCGCCTTGTGTCATGCTGCTCTCCTCTCAATAAACCTTTCCCTTTGGTCTGGATATTTACCTGGACTCATGGCTACAATGTGTTACTTAAGAAGACTAATCAATATAAAACCACTGACATCTGTATGTAGCTAAAACTAAAAGGAAAGCTATGTGTTTTTCAAACAAAAAAAGAGTTATCTTGTAGGTTCCAAATTGCCATTATATGCAAGTATGCTTTGTAAAACTCATGCTAACAAGATAAAAGCATCTCAAAAACACAAACAATGCTGATATTGGTGTCCCAATCAGTATAGTAACTCAAGGGAGCACGCTCACCATTCAGAATTACACGGTTTAGTTCTTGGCTTCCACAACAAGATATTAAATACAACTTCCAACAAGTTAAATCAGATAACAAGGTTTCACTAACGCAGTACAAAGTTCTGAATTACTTTGTAATGAAATTAATCATTGACTAAGGAAACCAAAATATAACAAATTGCAATACATAATAAAGGGGAAAAAAAATCTAAAAGTTAGGGTAAACCCTAAAAAATAGAGTTAATATCAAGAAGCAGAACCAAAGCCCAGATTTGGACACCAAAACCGGTCGACAGAGTGGGGTAAAGAACATCCCCAGGAGACTGATATAAGAAAGCTATAAAATTAGCCACAGCAAATCAAGCTAATTTCTCTACAACAAGACGGAAGACATCGAGAGAGTTTGACGCGGTCGCACTTGCAATAACACAGTGCCCGGGACAGCATTACACAAGTCGGAGTCAAATTCCACCAAATATGTAACAGAAGAACAAACCACTAGAGAAATCCATAAAGGAACTTAAACGGCCGAAAAAGTGGATCTGAGAGCAGCAAAAACAAGCATACTGCGGATGAATTAGAGCCACCGGAAGAGGGCAACGAGAATGAAAGTTTAGAAGAGGCAGGGAGAATTAACACTCACCAAAGTTCCCAGCTCGTCGCCCGCCCGCACTCTCTCTACCCCTCGAGGAAGCCGGAATCGGAGAGAGCGAGAGAGAGAGAGAGAGAAGAAATTGAGAGGCGAGTGAAAAGAGGAAGCGAGCTGGAGACGGTCGTCTCTCCCCCGCTAAATGAAACGTCCGCGATACGATCCGGGGACCAGTGATGGACGGACAGGATCCGGCATGGCCCGTTCAACCCAGCCGGTACATCGGCGACGCGTGGATTGCTGCTATCCGACTCAGCAGCGTGTCGCTCGGCGAGTCGGCGTGCGGGATGGAAATCTACGGTCCCGCCGCCACGCGCACGCGATCCGGGGTGGATGTTCCGTGGCGCAGTACCGACGACGCGACGACAAGTGTCCGTTTTTGGGAAATCGCGCAAGTCAATTCGAAGATGCAGAATGCCAATGCGAGGTTCGTTCGCTATACACTATACCGATCAAATGGCTCAGCAAGTAAGCACTCTTAATCATCAAAAAGCGTCCTCAAAATTAATTTTTATTAAAGAACATATTAAAAATTATATTCTTTCACTTATATTTTTCCTGCCAATAATTCTTTTTCTTAATTAACTTTCTGAGATATCCGAATCATTTTTTTAAATTTTCAATTTAAAATAATTAAGAGATTGTGGTTGGATGTCCCAGGAATTCGACTTTTTCTTCTTTCTCTCTTAGCATAGCAACTTAATTGTCATTGTCGAAGTTGGAGAACATTGTGAGTGCCCTAGTTATGTTATAATTGCGAGCTCATCCCCCCAGTCACTCCCCAACCAAAATCCTTGACAAATCTGTTCGTGTGTCCCTCATGCGACTTTAAGAGTTTATGTGGAAGTCCACACTGATCGACACTATTCAGAGTAGGGGTTAGGGTTTATGTACTGCTTTACTTTCATAATGGCGAAAAAGGTCTGTGGGTGTTTCAGTCTCTTCTTCCTTAGCATTATCCACCAAGGTATGTTAGCAAGCTGATTATGTCGAAACAACACTGTTTCTGCGCATGTTTATAAAAAATTTCATATTGATTTTGTAAATATGAAAATGTTTGGGTTTGGTTCTTAATAAATTTGTAATGTTTACAACTTGTAGGCTTAAGATGACTTTGGACCAAAATTACATTGGTACAGTATTTTAGGTCACTTTAACAGTTTTTTTGAAGCATTTCAAATTTTGCATGGTCGACACATTGCGAAAATCAAAGAATCTCCCTTCAGTGTTTTCTTGGACATATAAGAATTGCAGCATATCCGTGAAATTTTGGTCAATACATTTGAAAGTTAGGATTCAACTTCGCAAGTTTTTAGATTCTCAGGCAACACTTTTAGTTATGAATTGTAAACACTAACTATAGTAAGATAAAATAGGGATAAAGAGGGCCTGAAATGATTTAATTTCAGATCCATTTCAGTGATTTCATTTCAGGCCTACCAAAGGTCTGACATGATTTCACTTCAGGCCCTCGGTAGGCCTGAAATGATTTAATTTCAGGCCCTCGTTAGGCCTGAAATTATTTAAGTTTAGGCCCTTGTTAGGTCTAAAATTGTTTAAGTCCAGACCCATGTTAAGCCTAAAAATATTTCATTTCAGGCCCACGTTGGGCTTGGTATGAAATCATATCAGGCATATCTTCTTAAAAATAATTAAATATTTTAAATATTTCAGGTGTACCGGTTGCGTTCACCAGACGAGATGTTGCATTGTTACTGGGTATAGCAAACCGAGGTGTTTCGGCCCCTATTAATTTAACTAAAGCATCGGGTGACCTCTATCTTACTTACTTCTCAAAAGAAAAACAACCTATCAGAACAAGAATTGAGGAGTTACTTAAATATTATGCCAAAAGTGTTGAATCAGAGGATGATGTTATATTAGTGTGTAAATTCTTCATTTTGTATATATTTGTAGGTCTTGTTGATATAGTAGATGATTATGAGAATCTTGCTAGATTCAACTGGGTTGAAGTTATCCATCAATTTTTGTCTCTACAATTACCTAAGATTGGGGACTTATTTTCATCAACTCAGAGATACTACACCAGCACCACCCTCCCTTACCTAAAGGGATTTGCTGGTCTTTTGGCAGTGAGTATAATTTTGATGTTAATTTTTATAATATTTTGCTGTTGTTTATGTATTTGTATGTAACACTTAGTATATGCATGGTTTTTGGAGCATGTACCATTTCAAAAACTATATAATGATGAAGGACCCCAATAAATAAGTAAAGGAATATTCCTTCGCATATTAGTGAGGTGAGGGCCCTTGTCGACCGACTCTCGCCTGAAGAGGTAATTATTCTAAACTGTGACCTATGCTAGTTTGATATGGAGTTGTTAACATTTGTATACTTGTTAATTCACTGGTGATGATTGAAATAATTCCTAACCAAAATGAAAAAACATTGTTTGAGAACTTTGATATCGGTGATGACATTCCACACCCAATTGAGGCATCACAAGGATATGACACAGAAGCTGTAAGGCAAAGTAGTAAGGAATGTGGTGATTACATTATTAAAGACAACTGAATCAAGGAGCTATCAGCGGAGAACATGTGTTTGAATGAAAGAGTTAAAAAATTACTTGCAATAATTAAAAAAAAGGCATGGAGGCTCAATCAAGCTATCCTGTAGTCGATCCTCTTTCTGAACCAGTAGCTTGTTGAACAAGGAGAAGTAGAGGACGTGACCGAAGTCGGTATGATTACAGGGATACTCCAATTGGCAGTCCATTATAGCACCATCTATTACCTAAGGGAAAGCGAAGTAAGAAACAAATATCAGATGTAGAGGGTAAAATATCTGAACAAGAACTTATTTTTATAGACAAGGGAAAAAGAAAAATTAGTGGGAATGATATGGATGAAGAAAGAGAAACCATCACTGTAATGGAAGTCAAGTCTGAAAAAGACATAGAAGAGGAAACAAATAGGATCACCGAACTCTATAAAATGAGGAAACAAGGCATTACTGTCTGTGATTTACTTGCATGTAAAATAGATAAATTATGTTGATTTTAGTCATTAATTGTTTTTTTTATATTTATCAATATAGTTTGTGAAGAAGCATTTTATGACTTCAAAGAAGAAAAATCAAGATGAAGATGTGGCTTACCTGCTACATAAATTGGAGAACCTAAAGTAAACTAGGACACATAGTTTATTTAATATATCTTTTTCTTTAATATATTATCTTATCGATTAACATTTGCAGGTTGACAACTCAATTTTTGGGAGGATGTACCCTTTGGTTTGAATACACATTCATTCTTATCTGTTCTGAATGGAGAGAATTTTATAAAAGGCGAGGTAATTGATGTCTTTTGTAAAATTCTATTTAGGGGAGGATCCGCATGCGGTAGGTCATAACAATAAGTCAATGTATTGTTCAATATTCTTCACAGTAAGGGATCTAAATGAATTTAGAATATATATTGTAGTAGAACTAATTTTATGATTTGGTTATTAATAATTTTGTTGTGCATATGTTTAACTATCAATAAGATCCTCAAGAAAGTTTGGCCCGCAACAAGTGATGAAGACATATATAATAGACGAAGGGTTTTGATATATTTTAATACCTTTGTGCAGTAATAATGTACACTTTCAATTGTTGTCGGTGGATACAAAATCAATGACTTTCAATCATTTCAATTCTGTTGCTAGTGGCCGTAAATATAAATATAAATTTGATTCAGCAGTGCCCGTTTCTATGTAAATCATTTAGTATAAAATATCGTTGATGGTGAATTTTAAATTTATGATCTTACGTACAGGTAAAAGATCTAAAATAATATACTCATGAGCAACTTAGGGCTATTCATCTATATCTAGAAAGTCATCATCCCTTAGACCAATGAGGCTCCGTCAGAGCAAATTACCCCCAACAAGAAGCTAGGTAAGTAAATGAGGATGAGTTTCAATTGAAAAGTAATTTATAAAATATATGAAAATTAAAAATGTTGATGTTATTTACAGTGTGGACTGTGCCTTTTTTGTAATGCAATACATTCGATGTCTCCTATATGATGAGAAGATTGACTTCAAACAAGGAGATATGACAAAAATGAGATTTGATGTAATACTTTTATTTCTAAGGGACATGTGTTGTAAAACATGAGATTAATTATCCATTGTATTGTAAAAAATATCCTATGGTGTCATAAAAAAATAATTGTGTGTAGTTTTGTCACATATATATAATTGTATGTTAAGAAAAATAATTGTGTGCTATTTATTCAACTCCAGTTGCTGCATTGTTCTGTGCCAACTGACACGGTATGAGAACTTCATTGATATTCAATAGGAATAAATTTGGACACCACAAATACCATCTCCTAGCTCAATTGTAACTAGTGATATCGAGTATTGAGGAATTCAAATATCTTAGGATCATCAGTGTGTTTCCACCGAATCCCACTGATAGACCTAGAAAGTCTTATTGCAACAAATTTTGAAATTATGAGTTGATGGTCTGCAAGAAATCGAATTTTGTTATGCATTGTGTATTTAGGTAGTATCCAGATGTTGTTCAATAATATGATACATTTAAACTTGTTTCATGTTTAAACAAATGTAAGTCTGTCTTGATCATACCTGAGTATTTCAATAAAATCAGAGGATTTTTCCAGAACTTATAAAATTATATAAAAGATTAACCTATAAATAATTAATTTAATAAATAATTATTAAATATTATAAAAATATTTTTAAAATGAAAAAAATTATTATCTCCACGTTGAGTCTGAAGTCCTCTGATTTAGGCCTACATTGGGCGGTGGGCCTGAAATCCTCTGATTTCATTCCCTCTGCTAACCAAAATAGTTCTGATTTCAAACCCTCTGCTAATCAAAATAGGAATATTCTTTTCTAAATTATAAATAAATATGTATAATATAAACATATAAAATAAAAATTAGTGGTTATAGATGTTATATCTAAGAAATAAAAATAAAGATATTAAAATAAAATTATAAAATGGGAAAAAAAACTAATATAGATAATAATATATACAGATAAGAAAATTAAGATATAAAGAAAGAAATACAAAATATAAGTTTGGACACCATAAAAACTAATAATTGAAATTAAGATATAATTGAAATTAAGTTGGGTCTGAAGTCCTCTGATTACAGGCCCACGTTGGGCCTGAAATCAGAGACTTTCAGGCTCTCTGCTAACCAAACTAGAATATTCTTTTTCCAAATTATAAATAAATATGTATAATGTAAACATATAGATAAAGATTAAAGAAAAATCTTAGATATAAATAAGTTTAGACACCACATCTAAGAAATCCAAATATCCTATGTCCATCAGTGAGTTTCCATCGAAACCCACTGATGGACCTACAAAAGCCCTATTGCAACAAATTCTGAAATTATGAGTTGATTGTCTACAAGGAATCGAATTTTGTTATGCATTGTGTATTTAGATAGTATCTAGATGTTGCCCGATAATACGATATATTTAAACTTGTTTCAAGTTTAAACAAATGTAAGTCTGTCTTGATCATACCCGAGTATTTCAATAAAATTAGAGGATTTTGTCAGAACTTGTAGAATTATATAAAAGATTAGTCTATAAATAATTAATTTAATAAATAATTATTAAATATTATAAAAAATATTTTTAAAATAGAAAAAAATTATTATTTCCACATTGGGTCTGAAGTCCTTTGATTTCAGTCCCACGTTGGGTCTGAAATAATCTAATTTCAAGCCCTCTGTTAATCAAAATAGCTCTGATTTTAGATCCTTTGCTAACCAAAATAGGAATATTCTTTTTCAAATTATAAAAGATATTAAAATAAAATTATAAATATGGAAAAATTAGTGGTTATAGATGTAAAGATAAGAAAATTAAGATATAAAGAAAAAAATACAAAATATAAATTGGGACACCACAAAAACCTATAATTGAAATTAAGATATAAAGAAAACACGACTATACTGAAAAAAAATATTTTGAATAAATATATACAGTTTATAGAGTTAAAATATTTTGAAAATGTATACCAAATATTCCTGATTCCACGTTGGGCCTGAAATCAGAGGATTTCAAACTCTCTTCTAACAAAACTAGAAATATTCTTTTCCAAATTATAAATAAATATGTATAATATAAACATATAGACAAATATTAAGCAAATATATAATGTGATAAAAAAGCATGAAGACATAAATATAAAATATTTAAATTATAAATAAATAATTAGTAGTAATAGATGTTAAATATAAGAAATAAAATTAAAAGATATTAAAATTTAATTATATATGTGAACTGTTGGAACCCGGATGGCTAGAGAAGGGGGGGTGAATATAGCCAAATACTTGAACTTTGACACTTATCGAATTTCTGCACTTAGATTTGTTAGTAGCACAGCGGAAGTAGCAAACACAGAGTATGCAGAAAAATAGAAAACGAAAGCAAGCTAACACAACTAACAAGATCGCTAACAAGGAGGGTTTACAAGGTTCGGGGATAACTTGCCCCTACTCCTTGGCGTGCCCGTAAGGTGGGTGATCCCTTGATCGTCGGCAGATCAAGCCCCGGTGAACACCGGATAGGAAGCAACCTCCTTCTCGGTGGAGAAACCTCTCCACAATGTTTCAATCAAAGATATAGTTTAAGCACGAAGAAACACAAGAAAGATCTTACTTAGCACTTAGCAAAGACAAGAACACAGCAAGCTTTCTCCGAGCTCCACCCAGCGACGATCTCATGCAAGAACCCTTTCCCCGTGTCTTCTCGCTGTCGGACTCAAAGCCTCTTGTTCCTTCCTCCAAGTGCTCAAGCAAGGGATCGGTTGCTTCACTGATTTCAGATGCTTGCTCAAGATGATGAAACTTCAGAACACACAAGCAAGGATGTGGAGAACACAATCGCGCAGCAAGACCAAGCCAGAAAACGATTCAGCGAACTCTTTTCAACGAAGCCTTCTTGCGCCCTTTTGTTTCTCCACTGAGCACAGATGACACCATCTCCCAGCAGCCTCCAGCTGCCTACCTGCCAACGCCAGCTACAGATTACAGATTACACAACAACATGGATCGAAAGCAAGATTCCATTTATTTCAAAATATTTGTATACAAAATAAATATGGATTATAAATTACATACATTATAACTACAAATATACAATGTCTATTATAACAATTACAAATGCATTGTATCAACAAAAAATAATTACAGATTACCCTTCCAGAATTTGTTTGTCATAATTTTTATCCAACCTTAAATCGATAAAGTTTCATTTCGCTTTGGGTAAAATTAGTAAATCTCTGAAACATTAAACTTTCAACATAGCGCATCATAAAAAAGCACAATCCACCCTAAAAAATCAATATTTAAATTATGGTTAGCATATTATATAAACCATCAAAGATTATATTTTTTGAACAAAAAAAACATAATCTTACAATCTGCATTGGGTGGGTCCTTGTACTTCAATTTTAGTATAGTCTTACCCCGATATAGAAGACAATCCTTTATTCCATCTGGTGTAATGTGACCTAGCTTTAGATATAATTTTTTAAAAAAAAGATAAAGTAAAATAAATATAGTAAAATAAAAAAATAGAGATTTAATTGGGAAAAGCAAACTGTACAAAGTGTTACCTTTTCCCCAATCGCTTCATGATGAAGTTTGATGAAAATCGGTTTGAAGGGAGAAGCTTTACTAACCCTAGTTGTAGATCCGAGGTGGGAGGAGGCTAGAGAAGCTTTTCTAGGGCTTGGGAGTACCTTAGATCGCAATGAGAGGTTGGGAGGAGACGAAGGCTCGCATGGGTGGCACGCAAAACCCTAGGTTTTGGCTGCCCCCGCGTGGTCTGTTTCTTATTAAAACCCACGGATCAGTCAACTTCCCCTGGGGCAGTCGATGGGAAAACGAACAGAAGGTTTCCTAGGTGGGATCAGTTGACTGCTCCTGGAGCAGTCGGCTGATAAAACGAACAGAAGGTTCTAGTTTCGAATTCACCTGGACCAGTCGACTGGCTCTGAGCCAGTCGACTGATACTTGAATTTTAGTTTCTCAGCCTAATTTCAGAAATGCCTAATTAATTCCATAAATCTCCAAAAAAATTTAAATTTTGTGGAGAGATTTATGAAGCCTATGTCTACTTGGACAAAATATATTTTCAATCAAAACTACTCCGGATCCCAAGATTGGCACAATTAAATTCAACCCGTCCTAAATTGTATTATTTAAACTTATCCAAAAGTCCTAATTTTGGCCGCTCCTTGATGTATCTTCTCATACCTGACCATAATACATTTCTAGCACTGAGTTATATGACATTTACACATTAAATCCTAATTTTTATCAAATACAATCCCATTTTCATCTTTTTCTCCATAAATCTCCTTTTAATGTGCCAATTCTCTAGGATTAAGACTCCCCTTAGTCTTCCAAACCCTTTGACACATTCCATAGTCCACTTAATCCCCTAGGAGAAATCCTCCTGAGATCCATTGACCATGGATCCCATTTTGGCTTCTAGAGCTCTCCCTTGAACTCCTAGTAATAGTCATCTCCCTCGATAACTCATTCACAATGGCAAGACCACACCGGTGCTCCTCCGATGCTTCTTCACCTTCAACTACAACTTTCTTAGCTCTATACACCTTTTTCTTGGTCAAATCCCTCTTTTCTCCTTTAAATGACTTTTCCTTGCTATTCTTGATCTTCCCTCTACCATAATCATAGGGCATCCTTGAATATGATTTTCTACTAACATTTGACTCCCTAGAATGGTATCCTAGTCCCGGCCTTCCATTTCTAATGTGTTGATCATTTTGTATCATACCTAACCCCTTGGATCCTATAATGAGTCTATCTAGGTTCTTTTCTAATTTATCAAGTTTTGCCCTCAAAACTTGATTTTCCTTTTCTAAATTCCTTACCTTAGAATCACTATGCCTATTTTGATTATTCCAAGATCTACCCATTTTTCTAGGCATGTGTCTCCCTTTCTTAGGGTTGATGCCTTCATCCTTAGGTCTAAAAACCCTAGATTTATCATGCAACATAGATTCTTTGGTATTTTGGCACGCAATAGTATTTTTATTTCTATCATGATATTGAAAGCCAAAAGTACGCATGGGCAAGCAATCGTTACTATTTTTAGCATTCATAAAAGCATTTGGAGCATGAGTAAAGTTAGGGATTACCTTCCTTACCCTTGTAGCTCCCCCTTGATGTGAGCTCCTTTTCTTTTCTTCTTTTTCCCATCTTCTTAAGTGCTCCATCTTCTTGAGCTCTCCTTTTCTTGGACATTGAGTGTGATAATGTCCTAGCTCCCCGCAAGTATAGCACCTAATGTGCTTCTTTTCTTTCTTTTCCCTACAACCCACATTAGATTTTAAATGAATGGACATGAGTTTAGAGATTACCTCCTTCTTACCTAGTGGACACTTGTCCTTGTAGTGCCCCTTCTTGTTGCATCCAAAGCATATAATGTGGTCTTTGATTCTTGCTTTGGTGGAGGTAGGAGCTTCTTCTTGTTCCGGTATAGATGAGGGACTCTCATTCTCCTCAATTCTTGAATTTGATACCTCCTCTTCTTCTCTTGATGAGGTGGATGATCTTTCACTTAATTGTACCTCTTCACTTGATGAGGTTGACAATTCTTCTTCCTCTTGGTCTTCTTGGACCGTTGAACTTATCTCTTTGGGCTCTTCCATTATTTGAACTTGTGTAGGGTTCTCATTATATTTTTCCAACTTGTTCCACAACTCATATGCACTTTTATATTCCCCTACACCACTCAAAACATTATTAGGCAAAATATTAACTAATATACCAATTACCTTCTCTTTTGTCCTAGATTGTTCTTGTTACTCCTTAGTCCAATATCTAGGTCGGAGCTTTTTCCCGTGCTTGTCTCTTAAAATTTCGAATGGTTCCTCTGTTGATGCAGTCTGACCCTGATTGTTGTTTTGGTGTTGACATCAATTTTAGTTTAGGTGGATGACTATGATTGTGATTAAGTCCTGATCGAGGATTAGGCATGGTATGGAAAATCCTAATCTGGAGGGTTAGGAAAATCCTAGCTTGGAGGGCTAGGTGTTGGAAAATCCTAATCTGGAGGGTTAGGTGTGGAAAATCCTAGCTTGGAAGGCTAGGTATTGGAAAAGTCCTAATTCGGAAGGGT
>JAGFNQ010001984.1:587080-634117 GCA_024364735.1 Boesenbergia rotunda | reverse complement strand
CCCATTTGCCTAGGCATGTGTCTCCCTTTCTTAGGGTTAATGCATTGGCCCTTAGGTCTAAAAGTTCTAGATTGATCATGATACGTGAATTCCTTAGAATTTTGGCACACAATAGTAACTCTATTTTTATCATGATACTTGAAACCAAAATTACGCATAGACATGCAATTATCATTATTTCTAGCACACATAGGGAAATTTGAAACATTCTTAAGGTTAGGAATTGCCTCCCTTACCCTTGTAGCTCCCCCTTGATGTAAGCTTTTCTTCTTTTTCCCACTTTCTCAAATGCTCTAATTTCTTGAGCTCTCCTTTTCTTAGACATTTGGTGTGATAATGCCCTAGCTTTCCACATATGAAGCATCTAATGTGCTTCTTCCCTTCCTTTTCCCTACAACCCATATTAGATTTCAACAGAATTAACTTGGGTTTAGGGTTTACCTTCTTTTTACCTAATGGGCACTTGTCCTTTTAGTATCCCCTTTTGTTGCATCCAAAACAAATGATGTGGTCTTTTGTCCTTGCTTTGGTGGAGGTTGAGATTTTTTCTTGCTCCGGTATTGAAACGGGTCTCTCCTCCCCCTCAATTCTTGAAGTGGAGACCTCCTCTTCTTCCCTTGATGAAGTGGATAATCTTTCACTCTCTTGTGCCACTTCACTTGAGGATATGGATGAATTTCCACTTTCTTCTTTCTCTTCTTGGGCCATTGAACTTATTTCCTTTGGCTCGTCCATTATTTGAGCTTGTGTAGGGTTTCCATGAAATACTCCCATCTTGTTCCATAACTCATGTGCATTTTAATATTCACCTACACCACTCAAAACATTGTTAGGTAAAATATTAAGTAATATTCCAATTACCTTCTCATTTGTTTTCAATTGTGCTTGTTGCTCCTTGGTCCAATATCTTGGTTGGAGCCTTTTTTCGTGTTTAACTCTTGGAGTTTTGAATGACCCTTCTAGTACCATCACGTAATCCCAATCCATGCCAAACCACGTCTTCATCCGCATCCTCCAATAGTCGAAATCCTCGCGATCATAGGGAGGTGGAACGCTGATGTCATCACCCAACTTTTCTTCAATCGTCATCTCCTCTAGCTTTTTGCTCTCTCAGCGGTTAGTCCGTAGACGAGCGAACCTTCGCTCTGATACCACTTGTTAGGATCTTACCGTTAAGCTAGAGGGGGGGTGAATAGTACTTTTCAATTTTATCTTCCTACAATGGTTAGTGTGCAAGCGGAATAACAAAACTAAAACCTAACACACAAGAAAGACACACATATTTACGTGGTTCGGAGATGAAACTCCTACTCCACGGCTGCCCGTAAGGTGGATGATCCAGATCCAGATCCAGATCCTTCGGTGGATGATTCCTCGGAGCACCTTCGGCTAGCTCTTGTCACTCCTTGTCGGTGGAGAAACCTTGCCACAAACCTTAGACAATCCCTGAGCACTGTAGGCTACTAACCAGCTTTAACCAAGCAAGTTTCGCTAAGAAGAAATAGCCTTAAACGAGCTCCCTTAAATAGAGCTCGAAGCTGAGAAGACCACTACCAGTCGACGGGCCCCACTTAGAGTCGGTCGTTACAGCCTAACGTTCAAATATCCAAGTGTCATTAGTCGACTGGTCCATGGGTAGCCGACTAACTTTTCTGTGGACTTTATCAGTCGACTGTCCTGGCACCAGTCGACTAGTCCACCCTTACACCTAAGGTTTTCCTTTCCCGAGTACACTTCTCTCAGTACTCGAATCTTAGGATTTCCCGAGTACATTTCACTCAGCACTCGTACCCTCACGACTCAGCTGACTCTTCTTCCAGCAGCCTCAATCTGTTCCCTTCGCACCCTCTTTGTCTTCGGCTCCCGTCCCTCAAATGCGCACACAAGCCCTCGACTTACCTCCATGTCATTCTTTACGCATGCCTCGAAGTTTGGGTCCCTCGGCTCATCGTTCCTGCTCTAGCAACCTCAATCTATTGCCTTCAAGCCCTCTTCGGCTTTGGCCCTCGTCCCTCAGATGTGCACACAAGACCTCGGCTTGCCTTCATGCCATCATTCACGTAAGCCTCGAAGTTCGCTTCCCTCGGTTCATCTCTCTGCTTTGTCCATGGTCCCTCGGATGCGCACACAAGCCCACGACTTGCCTCCATGCCACCCTTCACCGTACCTGAAGACATCCAACCAAGTCTATGTCTATCCTGCAAACCTGCACATTCACATACACATATTAGATCACAATGAAACCTTAACTTAATCATATTGACACACACATCAAAACCCATGATCCTCTAGATCATACTTGGGTTGATTGCCTCAACAGAAGCTACCTCGCCACATCCTAGACTAGTTAGACCAGTGTTTTTCAAAGAGTAAAATAAAGGTATTATTTTTTTAAAAGGCTTTGCCTAAGGAAAGAGTTGATGATCCAATAAGGATACGGCCAAAGAAGGTCTCTGTGCCTCGCCAAGACTTGGAAGCCGATTATTGAAATCTACTTTTAAATTACAAATTGATTAAACTTGAATCCAACTCAAGGTCAACCAGTCTATAAATAAATTGAGGAAAATTATTCAAGCATCTCACAATACACCTATAAGGCAACCATGCTTGCTTGTATTGAGACATTTAGAATGGGTGAGATATTAAGGACTAATCAATTGACAGATGTTTTTTAAAATGTTTTCAAAATCCTTAGGATATTTTTCTAAAAATCTATCATCAAAATAATATTTCAACATACTAATGTTTTTATGGATTTCATGCTTGCCTGGTTGCTTAAATATATAATGCATTTTCAAAATTATATCTTTTCAAAAAATTGTTTGACCTACATGTTGATGCAGTCTGACCCTGATTGTTATTTTGGTATTGACACCGATTTAATTTTAGGTTAATGAGATGAGTCTGGGTTAAGTCCTGGTCGGGGACTGGGCACGGTGAGTGAAGTCGGGTGATTAAAACCCCAGTGAGTGAAGCTGGGTCCTGGTGAGTGAAGCCAGGTGACTGAAACCCCAGTGAGTGAAGCCAGGTGATGGAAATCCCGGTGAGTGAAGCCGGGTGACTGAAACCCTGGTGAGTAAAGCCCGGTCCTAGCGAGGGAAGCTAGGTTGAACGAAGTCCCGGTGAGTGAAGCTGGGCACGAAGTCTTGGTCCGAGGGACTACGCATTGCGTGTACTGGTCTGAGAGGGCAGGTGAGCACGTTCTCTGGGAACAGAATGAGTCAGAGAAGGTTAGGAAGGCTGTTCTCTGGACATAGGGCTGATTTGGTCGGAGCTGGATCAGTCTGGAGACCGATCAGGGAGTTGGCACGAACTTTCTGTTGTGGATCAGTCTGGTGACCGATCCAGAGAAGTCTGATCGTTCTGGTGAACGATCAGAGAGAGAACAGAATGCTTCTATTCGGCTCCTGATCATTCTGGTGAACGATCAGGGAGAGAACAGAAGGCTTCTGTTTGGCCTCTGATCGTTCTGGTAAACAATCAGAGTGAGATCAGATTGGCTCTGTGAGGAACAATGATCGGTCTATCTGACCGATCAAATATCATACTTTCCTCATCCTGACCGATCAGGATGGCTCCTGATCGGTCAGGGAGTGACCTGATCGGTCACCAGACCGATCAGGGCACAACCTGATCGGTCCAGTGACCGATCAAGGGGTTTGGTCTGCGAGAGCTGGTGGAAACTCCAGCAAGTTGAGGATCGGTCTGGTGACCGATCCCTGATCTGTGATCGGTCAGTGTGATTGATCATAGGTTAGTCTGCGATCCCTGTTTTCTCACTGTTGACCGATCAGGCTGGAGCCTGATCGTTCAGGACTTTCCTTGATCAGTCTGGTGTCCGATCAGGGTCGTCTCTGATCGGTCTATGGACCGATCAATGCCTGAACTTTAGTTTGAAAACGCTGTCAGACGCTCTGATTTCCTTCTGAATACTACTGATATCTGCACTGAATCTTCTGATATTTGATTCTCCGTTGATTTGCTATGCTAAACATTTGCTAAGTGTGTAGGTAATGCAGGGATTACTCAAGGAGGGTCAACCAGAGTCTTTTGCTATGCCAGTTTTGGCTGTTTTATTTTCTCAGGTTACAACGGGCGTCTGCCGCGGGCTGGCAACGGCTGGGAAGCTGACGACTGGCCTGGGGCTCGGCTGAAGAGGATTCAGGGAGTCCAGAAGAGGTCAGTGGTAGTTGGGGTTGTTGCAGACGAGCTGGTGAGAAGCTGGTGAGTTGCAGAGACGCGCTGGCGATGAGCAGGTTTAAGAGTTGGCTGGCGAAGAAGAGAATGGATCTCTCTAGCATAACTCTGATCCTTGAAGCAACTCTTTGAGACATGACAAACTGTGAGCACTTAAATCTTCTGCAAACTTGAGCGCTTGGAAGAGGCAGAGAGCTTGACGAGTCCATCAGCAAGCAGACACGAAGAGCGGGGAGTTCTTGCGTGAAATTTGTGCTGAGTGGAGCTCGGTGAAGAGTTCTCTTGTGTTCCTTCTGTCCTAAGTGCTCTGTAAGCCTTTTTTTTTAAGTCTCTGTGCTTAATTTCTGATGTTCTTGAGACTATCTGTGTGGAGAGGTTTCTTCACCGAGAAGGAGACATTTGATATCCGAATTTTCGGGGCTTGATCTGCCGACAATCAAGGGATCACCCACCTTACGGGCACGCCAAGGAGTAGGGCCAAGTTATCCCCGAACCTTGTACATCCTCGTGTTAGAGTTTATGGGTTTCTATTTGTTTTTCAGCTTGTTCTTCAGTTTCTGTTTTTCTGTATTTTCTTCCGCTGCTAACCACAAGTGCATAAACCTTAAAGAGCAAGAGATTTGTGTGTCTGGCTACATTCACCCCCTCTCTAGCCATCCAAGATCCAACACTACACTCTTAGACACAAACCTTTTAAGTCAACACTAAAGTTCCTTAAAACACTTAGATAGAGTCAGACGGTGTCGGGTTCAGGGGGAGCGTTTTTTTAAAATTTTTTTAATTCAAAAATTATTCTTTTCAAAAATTCAGATTTTTCAAATACCTTGTGCTTTAAAAATTATTATCATTTCAAAATATATTTTCGAAAATTGTCTCAAAAACTTATTTTATCCTTCAAAATATTTTTTTTTAAAATTATGTCTTTTATCATACTATTTCAAAATGCATTTCAAGAATTGTGCTTATTGCCCTTTTGATTATGATAAACCCTAAAGACACATAGGAAGTCTTCTTCATGATCTACAAGAACTCCTAGGATATGCCAGATTTAGGGGGAGTCTAAGTCAAAAGAAAGCAATTCTATTTTCTGACAATTATGTTTCAAAATTATTAGATAATTCTTTTGGTTTGAATCAAATCCTAAGACTCAGAGGAAGATCACTTGTAGTCAACAAGCAAGCTTCCTAGGACTGTGTCAAGTTTAGGGGGAGGTCAAATTAAAAGAACTATTTTTTGACAATTATTTTTCAAAATCATTAGATAATTCTTTTGGTCTGAATCAAACCTTAAGACTCAGAGGAAGATCACTTGTAGTCAACAAACTTCTTAGGGCTGTGTCAAGCTTAGGGGAGATCAAATTAAAAGAATTATTGAACATTTCAAAATATTATGTTTTTATATGTTCAAAATCATTTCGAAAACATAAGTATTCTCTTTTCAAAATACTATCATTTTAAAATCATTTTTTGTCATAAAAATCACTTTATGAAGATATTATACTATCATTTTCAAAAAGCTTATCTTTTTGACTTATGGAATCACTTTTGAAAATAATTTTACTTGAGTTTGGAGAATTTCCAGGACACTTAGGGAAATTTTCTTATAGTTAACAAAGCTTCCTAGGATTGTGTTAGACTGGAAAAAAAATCCAAGTCAAGAACTTATTTTCAAAATCCTTTTGACTTTTGGAATCGATTTGGAATAATTTTTACTTGAGTTTGGAGAATTTCCAAAAAACTTAAGGAAATTTCCTTGTAGTTAACAAGGTTTCCTAGGATTGTGTCAGACTGGAAAAGAAACCAAGTCATGAAAAAATATTATGTTTTCAAAACAAAAGTTTATTAAAAAGACTTTTTCTTGCAAAAAGATTTTCCAAGTGTAAAATATTTTTCAAAATACTAATATTTTTCTAAGTACAAAATATTTTTCCAAGTGCACAATACTTTTCCAAGTACAAAATATTTTTTCAGGTGCAATTTAAGTACTGAGTTTTTTTTACAAATGAGTACTTAGTCTTTTTTAAACAAAAAGGAGTTTCGAAATGTTTTATAAAAAATTATATACTTTCAAAGAATTATCGTAAGTACTTTCAAAAGGAAAAGAAAAATTTTCGAGAAATTTTCATTGTTGGTGCAAGTTTTTTGTCATTTTTTTTATGTATGACAAAGGAGGAGAGAGAAGCTTAAGTTAGAAATTTTTTTTGTTCTCCCAAGGATCAAAACTTAAATCAAATTGTTTTATCCCAATGATAAAACTTAAATCAAAATATTTTTTCTCCTAGGGATCAAAACTTAAATGTTTTTCTCCCAAGGATCAAAACTTAAATCAAAATGTTTTTTTCTCTCAAGATCAAAACATAACCCTTAAATCCAATCTAACTTAAGATATTGTCAAATATCAAAAAGAGAGAGATTGTTGGTGCAAGATGCATCAGTGATGCCCTCCACTAGTGTTTTAATGATTAACAATATGCTTAACTTAGTGATATATCAGACAAGGTAAGGGTTAGTCAAAAAATTCGTTTCAAGGTAAATAAAGTCCTAGTTAACCTAGGCAATAAGACTTGGTTCGAGGAATTGTGAACGAAGTCTTGATTTGAGGAATTGGACAATAAGTCCTGGCCGACGGTTGGGCACCTAAGACCTGACCGAGGGTTGGGCACGAAGTCTTGGTTCGCAGAATTGGGCAATAAGTCCTGGCCGAGGGCTGGGCACCAAAGTCCTGGTGAGTGAAGCTGGGCACTAAGTCCTAGTGAGTGAAACTGGCAAAAGTACAACCGGAGGAGCCGGTTGCAAACTTCTCATGAGAGGAGTAGGCGAAAGGCGTGTTCCCCGGGAAGGGAACATAGGTGTCGGTTCGACCTAGGGTTTCGCGGGAAACCCAAAGTCAGGACCAATCGTTAAGGCTAAGATTGTATATGTGTTTGTCTTGTATTTGTGTATCTTGTAGGTACCTAGAATTGAAGGTAAAACAGGCGAACAAACACACAAAATGGTCTGGAAAGCTGCTCCTGGGCGCTTGAATGGATATAGGCGCCCCCAAGCATTCAGGCGCCCTGGATGACAGGTGCCCAAGAAGCTGTTGGGCGCCCAAGACTGGCTTTTTATCAGCTTCGCGAAGATAGCGTTCCAGATGAAATTTTGACCGCAATAGAGGCGCCCTACAGCCTTACAAGCGCCCAAGAAGAGATCATATATAGGGGTTTGACCCCTCAACTCAGTACAACAACTACAACATCATTTTAAGCATGCCAAGTGACGATAAAGCGCTAGAAATGAAGCTCTATAACCAAGGAGGCTCCAGGAGGAAGCGCGCGACACTTTGGAGTTCCAGATCGGCTGGGTCTTTGACGTTTCATTTGGTTTGCGTTTACTTTATGCATTTAACTTTCCTAATCTTTTGATTGTAAAACTTGCATTGTAAGACGGGTTTCTCCGTCTCCGGAAAGTCCAGAAAGGAGACCATTAGTGGACGGGTGCTTCCCGTGCTTAGGCCTTCGACGTACTAACTCTGGGGGGTTGGTAACCAAGTAAAACCCTGAGTGCACTCTGAGTTGTTTGGTTTTTCATTCTTTCTATTTTTCGCTGCTACTAACTCTCTGATTAGAACGAACGAACCTCGAAGTTTACGATAACTTTACGCAAAATTTTCTTTATAAGTCGATATTCACCCCTTCCTCTATCGACGACACCGGTCTCACACAATGTGTCTTCCTTTGGGCTGACCCATTGTGCGCATAATATAAAACTTGGTATGAGTCATATATTTTGGTTTACAGCTTACAAAAACTTTAATTTGCCAAGCAATATGCTTTTCTTTGAGCCGACATATTTTGTGGATGATCAGAACAAAATAAATTATGTTCAATAGTTGTAAACTATTTTAAACATATATCTGACATAAAAGTAACCTTCCTTTGGGTCGATTACTCTTAGCATAGATATATGTCTACCAATACAAAATACACTAAACCAACCTAAAGTGTCTTCCTTTGTGCTGACACAATAGTTTAACTTAGTAACACATTATATAGATAGACCCAAGAAAATTTTAGAAACTTTAACAGATAGATAATTTCTTAATCAGTCTTAATACCACAAAATTAAACTTATTAATCGATTGATACTATATAGTAATCGAATGGTATGATTCAATCGATTATTCCAATCGATCTAAAATTTTAATATATACGACTATACATTTAGAAATTGAAGTTTCTTTATGATTCTATAATTACATAATATTAAATGATATTATCTAATTCCTTAATCATTATGCATTAAAAGAAAAATATTTAATACATTATATATATATATATATATATAACATTGTTTACGAAATAGTTTTGTTTTTTATTACTGTTTCTACGAAACAATTTTGTTTTTTTATTGTTTCGAAACAGTCTATTTTAATCAATTAAAACTTAATAAATAAGTTCAATTGATTAATTCTTGTTGGATATTTGGTGCTTAAAATAATTAAGATCAAATATGATTTTACAAAGAAAAGTCGAGGTGTCATCAATAGATGAAAGTCAAAATTGACTTCAAAAACGAAATCTACATTTTGCGTAGATAAATTTAGACTATTAATTTGCTCAAAACCGATTACGGGTGAATGAAAAATTAGTTATTTAAAGTTAATTAGCCCAAAATTTACATAAAAGGAAGTAAATAGGGATTAGTCCCACATCTAAACTTTTCGAAGAGATTTACTCCCTTATATGTGTTCCTGTGTTAATAGAATTAAAACGAAACACAGGTAGTTTTTTCTTACAGGCGAGCAGGTGCTCAAACCTGTGAGTCCGCCACGCGCGCACGTGAGCAATGGGCGCTTTGTTGGTACACTTTGCACTTACGCACCGTCGCGAGAAGCATCGAGGAGCTTAAATTTATACTGCATTGACGTAGCACTCAGGTGATGTGTCAGTGACGTGACACTTGTTAAGACCGGCTTTAAACTAGTATTCCAGTCAAACAACTTTGTACTTACGAAGAATGATGTCTTCGTAAGTAAGGGATATTTAGAACAGAGTATGTTCAAAATGGTTGTAATGAATGTACGATGTTTTGTTATGTCTTTCTTCTAAGAAGGAAAAATGAAGCCTTAGACGCTTTCAGAACTTATAAAACAGAAGTTGAGAATCAACTTGATAAACGAATTAAAATAATTCGTAGCGATAGAGGTGGAGAATAGGACACACCGTTTGATAAGTGTTGTTCAAAATCTGACATTATTCATCAGACAATGGTGCCATACTCACCTCAATCAAATGACGTTGTTGAACATAAAAATCAGGCACTAAAGAAAATGATGAATGCCTTGTTAATAAATTCAGGCTTACCCCAGAACTTGTGGGGGGAAGCTATATTATCGGCAAATCATATTCTCAATAAAATCTCTCACAAGAAAAATAATAAAATGTCATACGAACTATGGAAAGGTTGAGAGCCGTCGTACAAATACTTGAAGTATGGGGGTGCTTGGCAAAGGTCGAAGTACCCAAGCCAAAGTAAGTAAAGATCGGACCTAAAACGTTTGATGCGATATTTGTCGGATATACCCATAACAATAGTGCATATCATTTCATATTTCACAAGTCAGACATTCCTGATATTCATGTGGGAACAACCATAGAATCTCGGAATGCAACGTTCTTTGAAAACGTATTCCCAAATAAGAAGGGAAACGTTCAAAGTGATTACAACGGAAGTTCTAACGAACAAGACGTTTTAGAACATAGTTGTCGTAAAAGGACTATTGACGATCAAAGCTCAAAGCCACGTCGGAGCAAACGTGCTAGAGTTGAGAAATTGTTCGGGCTTGACTTCATGACTTTTATGTCAGAAATGGACCCAAAAACATTAAGTGAAGCTCTCTTTAGTCCCGATGCCCCATTATGGCAAGAGGCTGTCAATAATAAAATCGAGTCCATCATGAATAATCATACTTGAGAATTAGTAGACCTTCCTACTGGTACTAAACCATTAGGTAGTAAGTGGATACTAAAATGTAAGTATAAAGCTAATGGATCGATTGACAAGTGTAAGTCAAGACTTGTAGCCAAAGGGTTCGAGCAAAAGGAAGGCTTTGACTACTTTGATACCTACTCACCAGTGACAAGGATTATGCCCATACGAGTGCTGAAAGTCATCGCAACATTGTATGGATGTTAAGACTGCGTTCTTAAATGGTGAGTTGGAAGAAGAAATCAGTTAGGACCAAAAGGAATTTAGATATCTCCACAATGACATGATATTGTCCACTTTGGGCCTAAGCCCTCATGGTTTTGCTCTTGGGCTCTCCCAAAAGGCCTCATGCCAATGGAGATATCATTATTCCTTATAAGCCTATGATATTTCCCATGTATTTTTGATGTGGGACTATGTTTGCAACCTTGCAACCCCAACAAAATCTATATGGAGCCTATAATCAAGGCCTTCAACTTGACTATAGCCCTTGGCTACTAAGCGTGCCTTGTTCCTTACGATTTCTCCCTTATGGTTCAATTTGTTTTTGAAGACCCATTTGGTTCCAATAATGGTGGTCTTCTTAGGTCTAGGGACTAAGTCCCAAACTTGGCTTCTCTCGAATTGACCTAATTCATCTTGCATGGCAATGATCCAATCGGGATCATTTAATGCCTCGTCAATTTTCCTAAGTTCAATTTCGAAAATTAGGGCAACTTCATTAGCCTCATTCCTAAAGAATGATCTAGTTCTAACCCCATGATGGATGTCTCCAACAATTTGGTCTTGGGGATGACTAGAGGGTAACATAGTTTGCCTTGGTGTTGGAGATGCTTCTTGGATGGTGTCACTAAACACAAGCTCAGCCTCAGGATCCGGCTGATCTATGAGTTGTCTAGGCTCACCGTCATCAGATTCATCACCATCTACAACACTTGGACTTCCATCCAAATCTAGTTTCCTAAGTTCGAATTGAACTCCTTCTACATCTTCTGATTGATCATTTGCTTTTGGAATTTCCTTGAAAACAACATCAGAAGACTCTTCAACCAATCTAGACTTCTTGTTATAAACTCGGTAAGCTTTGCTGACTAGGGAGTACCCGACCAGTATCCCTTCATCAGCATTTGCTGTGAACTTTCCAAGATGATCCTTGGTGTTTAGAATAAATACCTTACACCCAAACACCCTAAGATGTTTAACTGTATGTGGTTTTCCAAACCAAAGTTCGTGAGGAGTCTTCCCTAAGAATCTATGAATGAGGACTCGATTTTGCACATAACAAGCTGTGTTCACAGCTTCAGCCCATAAGTAACTCAGTAATGAGTACTCATTGAGCATGCTTCGTGCAGCGTCTTGTAAGACTCGGTTCTTCCTCTCTACAACACCATTTTGTTGTGGTGTTCTAGGAGTGGAGAACTCATGTCTATATCCTCTCTCTTGACAAAACTCTAAAAATCTTTAGTTTTGAAATTCTCCTCCATGATCACTGCTAATTGTTTTAATTGTTGATGATTTTTCATTTTCAACCCTTCTACAAAATGAAATAAAAATATCTAAAGATTAATCCTTATATTTTATAAAATAGGTCCAAGTATATCTAGTAAAATCATCAATGATCACAAAACAATATCTACTACCATTCAAAGATATAATTGTACTACAATCAAACAAGTCCATGCGAAGTAAATCTAAAGCGGTAGAAGTATTTACAACGCTTTTACCTTTATGTGTAGATTTCGTTTGCTTACCCATTTGACATGCATCACAAAGCTTGTCCTTTTCGTACTTGATGCTTGGTAAGCCACGAACTAGTCCCTTGTTGGCCAATTTCCGAATATTCTTAATGTTCACGTGTGCTAGTCTCCGGTGTCAAAGGGTGGACTCATCTTCTTTTGACATGAAACACTTGATAGAAGCATTAATTGCACTTTTAAATAAAACTTGATAAATATTATCTATCCTTGTGCCTACTAGTACCGTGTCAAGTGTGTCATTTTGTCTAACTAGACATTGACTTGAATGAAAATCAATTGTGTAATCCACATCACACAATTGACTGACACTTAGGAGATTGAATGTCATCCCCTTGACTAGAAGGACATTTTGAATTCTAAGACATTCAGATATTTGAATGTCTCCTATCCCTACAACCTTAAGACTACCATTGTTACCAAAAGATACATTACCTTTATTTTTTTGCTTTGAAGGGTAGTGAATAAAGATCTATCACCGGTCATATGTTTGGAGCACCCACTATCAATGAACCAAGTTGATAGATGCTCCCTCTCAATCAAAGCCTACACAATTCGAAAAAAGGAAGATTTAGGTACCCAAATCTTGGGACCTAAAGCATCTACAATGTATGACTTAGGCACCCATGCTTGACCACTTTCTTTTGAACCCTAGGAGTCTTAGGTGATCTCACATGAGTCCTAGACATCAAAGAGACAAAGGTTGGTTCTTGAGGTCGGTAACGTATATCGGCATTGTTGTGAACCGCCCTTTGTGCATTTAAAATCATATCTAAAGTCTTAGAGCTAGTTGAGAATTTCTCAAGAATATTCTTGAGTCTCTCAACTTCACTCTTCAAGGTTTTGTTTTCATCTTCTAACATTTCTACATGCAAATCATCAATATCCTCATCCTTAGAGAATTTCAATTGTTCTACTTCTACTTTTAATGATTTAACTTTTGCTTTTGACTTCTTTAACAAACTAGTTAAACATGCAATAGCTCTATAACATTTGTCTAATTCGGGAGAAATTACCTCTTCATCATTCGAAGATGATGAAGCCGCGTTTGAGGAGTCCATGGATTCCTCACTGCTTTCTTGATCTTCAATGGCCATGAGTGCTACATGACGTGCACTCTTCTTCTCCTTCTCTTCTTCGGATGAACTAGAAGACGATTCATCCCATGTGGCCTTCAAAGCCTTCTTCTTCTTCTTTGATTTCTCCTCCTTCTTCTTTAGCTTTGGGCAGTCCTTCTTGTAGTGTCCTTTCTTGCTACACTCATAACAAATAACATTAGACTTATCAATTTTAACTTCACTCGGATTACCTTTGCCGTTGTAGCGCCGGCTCTTCCTCATCATCCTCCTTACAAAGTTGGTCATTTCGGAGGAAGAAGACCCGTTGCCATCCTCCTCAGACTCGGACTCGGATGAGGATGAAGATGAAGAAACTTCCTTCTCCTTCTCCTTCTCCTTCTTCTTGGTCTTTTCCCCTGCTACAAGTGCAATCCCCTTCTCCTTGGGGCCTTTGTTAGCCATTTCATGGAGTTCCATTTCACAAAATAAATCATCCAATTTTACAATTGATAAATCCTTAGAAACCTTGTATGCATCCACCATGGATGACCACAAGGCATTCCTTGGAAAAGCTTTTAACACATACCTCACAAGGTCGCGGTTCTCGACCTTTTCATCAATGGAGTGGAGACCGTTGAGGACATCTTAGAATCTACTATGAAGTTCACTTACCGTTTCACTCTCCTTCATGGAGAGGTTTTGTAGTTGATTGAAGAACAAGTCCCACTTGGCTATTCTCGAGTCCCGGGTGCCTTCGTGAAGCTCGATGAGCTTATTCCACAAATCCTTTGCGCTTGTAAAGGGACCAACCTTGATTAGTTGGTCTTTGTTCATTCCACATTGCAAGGTCACCACCGCCTTCACATCGGCTTCTCCTTTGCGGGTTTGCTCAGCCGACCACCATGAAGATTCCAACTCTTTTCCCTCCGCGTCTCTTGGAGGGGTGAAGCCTTCCTTCACAGAGAATCACATTCCGGTATCGGTCTTGAGGTAGTACTCCATGCGAGACCTCCAATATTGAAAATCCGATCCGTCAAAGAAGGGAGGTCGGGTGGTGTTAAATCCTTCTCTCAAAGCCATTGTTGATAGCTCTCGGATGTTAAGCCGCTTGAACAGAGCCCCAAGCTCTGATACCACTTGTTGGTGCTTGGATGGCTAGAGAGGGGGGTGAATATAGCCAGACACAAACTTTGCTTCTTTGAGATCTTTCTGCACTTCAGAGTTAGGCAGCGGAAGACAAAAACAAAAGTGCAGAAACTAAAAACAAACATAATACACTAACAAGAGGATATACAAGGTTCGGGGATAACTTGCCCATACTCCTTGGCGTGCCCATAAGGTGGGTGATCCCTTGATCGTCGGCAGATCAAGCCCCAGAAAATCCGGATAGATGAATCCTCCTTCTCAGTGGAGAAACCTCTCCACAGCAAGTCTCAAGGAAATGAAGAATGAAGCACAAATACAAAAACGACACTTACAGAGCACAAGGAGACAGTTTACAAACCACACCCCACAACACGGCAAGATCCTGGCAAGAGCTTTCACTCAGCTCTTCCTTCTCGCGGTGTCTGCTGTTAGCCGCAAACTTCTCCACTGGCTCCAAAATGCTCAAGTCGCAGAAGCTTCAAAGGATGCTCAAGTTTGCAGAAGCTTCAAGATGCAGGATGAATCACAGTTTTCGCACACAGAGAGCAAGAGAAGTTTCAAGAAGAGCTGAATAGATCCCTTCTCTTCTTCCCAGCCACAACTTAACCTTCTGCCCATCGCTGGTCACAGACGCTCCTCACCAACTGCTCATCTGCACTAGCCCAGCTAGCTGACCTCCTCTGGACCCTCTCCAGTCGAGCCCCAGGCCAGTTTCCAGTCGTGCAGTCGTCCGTTGAGAGCTGAGAAGAGGAAAAACGTCAAACCTGTGGCACCGAAAGCTCCCAGTTGACCCTCCTTCACCATTTGAAATCAAACCTGTCACCTGCACACTTAACAGCAGCTTAGCAAATGAAATCAAACGTGAATTAGAAATTAGAGTTATCAGAACGAAATCAGAGCGAATCAAAACACGATCAGAAGTCTGACACAACATTTGAATTAAAGCTGTCAGCTACTGATCGGTCACCGGACCGATCAGAGTGATCCTTGATCGGTCACCGGACCGATCAGAGTGATCCCTGATCGGTCACCAGACCGATCAAAATAGGCCCAGTCCGATCAGGCTCCAGCCTGATCGGTCCACAGTGAGAAGCTAGAAATCGCGACCTTCTGGTGATCGGTCACCCTGACCGATCACAGATCGTGGATCGGTCACCGGTCCGATCTACATCATTGCTGGGATTCCCAGCTTTCACAGCCAAACCTCACTGATCGGTTACCATACCGATCAGGTTGTGGCCTGATCGGACCGGGGACCGATCAGGGCATGCCCTGACCGATCAGGATATATCCTGATCGGTTATAGTGAGACGCTCGCGACATTTGATCGTTCAGCCTGACCGATCATGAAATCCCACGAAACCTACTGATCTCTCCCTGATTGTTCACCAGAACGATTAAGAGCCCTCCCTGATCGGTCACCATACCGATCAGGAGTCGAACAGAGGCCAACCAAGGTTTCTATGCTCTCCCTGATCGGTCACCAGACCGATCAGGAGTCGAACAGAGGCCAACCAAGGTTTCTGTGCTCTCCCTGATCAGTTACCAGACCGATCAGTCTTCTCTGGATCGGTCACCAGACCGATCCACGAAAGAACTCCGTGCCAACTTCCCTGATCGGTCACCAGACCAATCCAGGCAAGGCCAAATCCACTCTAAGTCAAGAGAACAGGCTCCCAGCCTTCTCTGACTAGAGCTCAGCCCCCCGGACCAAGACTCCATGCCCAGTTTCACTCACCGGGACTTCAACCTAGCTTCCCAAGCTAGGACCTGGCATCACTCACCAGGATTTCATCCAACCTAGCTTCCCAAGCTAGGACCTGACCCTCCAAGCCAGGGTTTCATCCAACTTAGCTTCTCAAGCTAGGGCCTGACCCTCCAAGCCAGGGTTTCATCCAACCTAGCTTCTCAAGCAAGGACCTGACCCTCCAAGCCAGGGTTTCATCCAACCTAGCTTCTCAAGCTAGGACCTAGCCCTCCAAGCTAGGGTTTCATCCAACCTAGCTTCTCAAGCTAGGACCTAGCCCTCCAAGCCAGGGTTTCATCCAACCTAGCTTCTCAAGCTAGGACCTGACCTCCCAAGTCAGGGTTTCATCCACCCGGCCTCACTCACCAGAAGTCGTGCTCAGTCCCCGACCAGGACTTAAACCAGACTCATCTCATTAACCTAAACTAAAATCGGTGTTAACACCAAAACAACAATCAGGGTCAGACTGTATCAACATCCACAATGACATGATATTGTCCACTTTGGGCCTAAGCCCTCATGGTTTTGCTCTAGGGCTCTCTCAAAAGGCCTCATGCCAATGGAGATATCATTATTCCTTATAAGCCTATGATTTTTCCCATGTGTTTTCGATGTGGGACTATGTTTGCAACCTTGCAACCCCAACAAAATCTACATGGAGCAACCTAAGGGGTTCGTAGCTCTAGGAAAAGAGGAAAAGGTGTGTCGACTTGTTAAGTTGTTATACAAACTTAAACAAGCGCCTAAACAATGACATGAAAAATTTGACAAAATAATGTTGTCAAACAAATTCAAAATAAATGAATATGACAAATGTATTTACGTCAAAACCACACTTGAAGGTCATGTAATCGTGTCTATACGTAGACGATATGCTTATAATGGGCAGTAATCATGAGATAATTATGAGTACAAAGAGAATGTTGACCAAAAATTACGATTTGAAAAATATGGGTCGAGCAGATGTTATATTGAGAATTAAAATTCTCAAGACATCTGATGGGATAGTTCTGACACAATCCCACTATGAAGAATTGATATTGAAAAAGTTCAATGTGTACGATCTCTCTACATTGAAAACACCTATGGATCTATGTTAACACTTAGCGAAAAATCATGGTCATATCGCAATTGGAATATTCTCGGATAATAGGCAGCTTGATGTATCTCACAAACTGCACACATTCGGATATTGCCTATGCGGTCAACAAGCTGAGTCGTTTTACTAGTAATTCAAACGACACCCATTGGAAAGCACTGATGCGAATTCTTATTTATTTGAAATTTACTATGAACTACAGATTACATTATGGAAGATATCCCGCTGCCTTAGAGGGATACTGTGATGCTAATTGGATATCAGATACAAAAGACTCCAAATCCACTAGTGGATATGTATTTGTAACGACACGGTCTCTCAACTTCTTTGGCGGCCAAATCAACATTTGGCGGCCCAACAACTTGGCCTCTCGGGCCCAACAACCTGGCCCCTCGGGCCCAACAACCTGGCGGCCAAATCAACATTTGACGGCCCAACTATGTCGTCGACCAACAACCGATGCCGACGACTAACAACCGTGTCGTTACTCACTAGGTCTTTCCACCCCTGGCTAGTGGATTTTTGTCTTCCTCAGGATTCGAACTCTAGACTTCCAGGATAAGTACTAGCAACAACATCAGCAGATAAAGAGAAAAGCTCAAATTGTCCATTGATATGGCAGTAGGTCCTCTAAATTGAAAATTGGATTAATGCTCAATTTAGCTTCTAAGTTGATAATATATAAGTAACAATCTGATATTTCTCACAATATGAAAGTATTAATATAGTGAGCAATAGTCTTAGCAGTCAATGAGAATGCTAACAAGTACATAGTGTCATATGATGTACTCCTTATGTTTAAGCTATGCATTAACATGTAATTTATAAGTTTTCACTTTGTCATTTTCCTCCAGACATGGTATGAATCACTCAAAAAAAAAAACACGAGAAGCGACAAATAGAGAAATCTAAATAATAAATACGCTGACAAGTTCTGAACTCATAAATGATTGCAAAAAGGACGTCTAGAATCATTATTAATCAACAAAATAAATATCTAAATTCTCAATTTTTTTTTTTTTTGGCCACTAGGCACCTAAGAAAGTTTCCTAAACTACAATTGATAATGTTTATCATGAGAAACAAGTAAATGTAGACCTTCCTGATTGAGACAACTTGCTAGATGCTAGAATTTCTGTAGTTCAGTCATTGAATTGCTGACCTTCTATTCTAAACCATCAAATAATCCTTCCATTCTTCGTTTGCACAAAGTACCATTTAGCCAAGAGATCTCTTTGCTTTTCATTTGCGTGGATGATACATACAGTATATAAAATCTACTGCAATAGTTATCTTCTTTGTGTCTAGTTTCTTAAAGACATTAAGTTAGGTTGAACAGGGGTCGGTCGAGTGCACTAAAATGAAAGTAATAGGGTTGCATAAGCTCGTGCACAGTGTGGGAAAAAAAATGATTGGGCCCATAGATATATCTTTTATACCGCTATCTTCATTCTTGTTTGATGACAATGAGGTGCAGGAGCAGCTAATTGCTATGACTCCAAAAGTCTTCAAATTTATTACCGAAAGGGCTGTGCATTTGACATTAGTTATATGATTGAACTAAAGGCATAGTAAACCCTGAAGTTGAGCTATATACACTAGCAGATTTGGGCATAATTATTATATTGACATAAAACTGGTTTGGATTATACCTCTACTTAACTGTATTTATCTGGAGGTAACTTTTCTTCAGATTTCTGTAGACAGCAGAATGATAGTTGTACTGTATGTATTAGAGGAGAAAGGAGAAATATTATCTTGATCATGCCAATATATATATATATATATATATATATATATATATAAAAAGAGGGTAAACAACACTGGCCAATAGATAATGTAACTTGTGTTGGAACATGACAAATAAATAAATATATAAATAACAATAATAATAATAATAATAATAATAATAATAATAATAATAATAAAATCTTCATCCAAAAAAAAAAAAATATGAGTCGGTTTAACAAGTGGGGTTGAGAACAAGATGTTTTAGTTTGGATCAATAGGAATAATATTATATGAACACAATTCTTTTATCCAATCAACTAACAAAATTATTGGTTTATGAAATTACACTTTTCCAGTAATAAAATGACTTAGTAATAAAATGACTTGGAAGATGCATTATAGTTGTGCTAAGAAATATTATAATTGACAAGCGATCATCCTACAGGTAATGTAACTTTACTTTCCAACAGCCAAGCTTGCCCTTTAGACATGAGGCAAAATAAATATATACAGGTTCAACAATAATAAAAGCATTAGAAATTCAAAGTAAAAGAAAACAAGAAAAGTTCACAAGTAAGATGTTGCTGATTGCTAAATACCAACTGAGACTCGATCGGGAACTATACGATGGGCCATATAATAAAGTTAGCTAGCAAAGGATTTATTCAGGAAACCTACTCAAGCAAAATGTGGTTTATCAAACTGTAGCTAGAAGATAGCTACTCAACTAAGTTCCAATGTTAACCCATAAAGGAAATCTTTGAAGTCACAGTTTACATCCATGAATTCAATTTGTATTAGTTAATATGCTCTTCTTAGTCTTAGTCTTGTAAAAAGTAGCTTTCAACAATGATGCCCATGGAGAAAGATGATTTAAAAACATGGAATTTTAAAATATCAGCAGGAGTTAGACTAGTAGGTGGTATGATTATGATTTATTTTAGTTATTAGTTATGTGTAGATCAGCTGTACCTAGCATATTAGTCTTCAGTTTACTAGCCTCAGCAGATGGTCGAAGCTACAAGTTATCAGACTCAACAGACGGTGGGAGCTCCAGTACCTCAGACTATGCAGCTAGCAGCAATTCAGATGATTCGGCCACTGCCTCTTCAGACGATACCGCCATCAGTTCCAGAGATGAACCGGGTTTACACGCTTACCAGAGAGAAGGCACAGCAGGTCAATGAATCGATTTTCCGAGAGGTTAAAGAGCTATAGGGTATCTACGCGTACGTCACTGCTTGTAACTGGGTAGCTACCGTTTGAGAGATGTTGAATATTTCCCAATATGATAGATGGTGCATTTGACTCGCAATCAGGGTCAAAGCTGGTTGGCAGCATCATTCTGATGAGGAAGCTACTTGGGAGCTCGAGGATATGATCAGAGCTCGCTACCCTCATTTATTTACTTGAGGTGCATATAGTTGGTTTTTGTGCAGTGTTCATATTATGTTTGGGTTGTTGATATCAGTTGTGGTTGACCAGTACCTGTTGTGGATGATTAGTGTTTGTTGTAGTTTACTAGTTAAATTTGGGGACCAAATTTTAATTAGTGGGGGAGAATGTTGAAACCCGAAATTTTAAAGGGCCTTTTTGGAAAATAGGGACCTAGTTAGAATTTATTGAGGTTGTTGGGTTTATTTGCAAAAAGCCAAAAAATTAAGTTATATTTAAAACCCAGCCAAGCCCTAACTCCCCTCACCCGATCAGTTCCTTTTCGCCCGATTCTCCTCTCTGCTCCGACGCCGACGCCGCAGCCCGCCGAACGCCGCAGCCCTAGCCACCGCCGATGTCGTCGTTTCTCCCTGACGCCGACGCCGACGCCGCCCTTCTTTTCTTCCTCTTCGTCTTCTACGGCAAGCACGAACAGGAGGGCACGCGCCTGCGCCTCGTCTTCCTGATTTCGCCGCCGCCTTGAGCGGGTTTGCTGATCCGACACCGTCGACTTTACTAGAGTGTGTCCACCTCACGTTGGGGACTTCCTGAACTCCTGTTGCTCCGTCGATCGTCGACGCTGTGTTAGGATGAGTCATCACCGCTGTTTGTTAACATCTGATCCAACCGCTCAAGACCAAAGTCGCCTCAGTTCTTGCGGCAATTTGCTCGATCTGGTCGCAGAAGAAGATGGCGTGCGTGTGGGCCAATTGGTAAGATATGATCTGCATATTGTTTCTTTGTTGATGAATGGTTGTTGGATCTGCTGGGATTAAAGTGGATGAGTACGGTTTTGGGGTTGAGTTATAGTACAACAATATGGAATTGGTGTTGTGGTGGATTAGTTGTTTCTGTTGATTTTGTTTCTTCTAAACCATGGTGTTTTGCTTAGATGTTGTGGGCTGGCTTGGTGTAAATGGGATATGATCAGTAGATTGTAAATTTCGATTGTGGTCTATTGTGGACGGGTGTCGAGTTTGGAGGGTGATCAGGTGGGTTCTTTAATCAAAATTCAAATGGGGTTTATGTCGTGTGCCACTAATGACCATGGGAATTTATTCCATACCATTTGGGAAGTGGGATTTAATTTAATGACCTAATCCTGTAAATTGTGTTAGATAAATAGAGGTTATAATTAGGATTTGTCCTAATTTTATTTAGTATTTTGTTTAGCTAATTTGTTGATTTTATAATTAGCTAAACTTTATCATTCGGTACAGGACCTTGAGTTGGATACGCACGGTTGATCGTAGAAGGTTCTCGTTTACGGACGTTCTACAATTATAAGGCGGGTACTTCTCCTTTGTGCTATTATAGTTCCCTTACCTTTAAGCATGGTTGTTATGTCTAAGTAGGTTGCTTGACCTTGTTCTTTGTCGTGATTTAAAACATCGCCGTTGAGACTTATTCTTCATTGATCTTTGAGTGTTCTTAAATTCGTTTCTGTACAGTCCACTATTGGTTTTCTATTCTGTAACGTGCCGTTTGTACGCGAGCACTTAGAAGTCCATTAAACACAGATAGGTTTAATTGGCATTAGAAATACCCTACCTAGTAGTGTAGGTGCATAATCGTTGGTTTTTGGTTTCTGGTTGGTTGTATCGATGCATGTTTTACTGGTTGGATTTTATTGCATCGTGGTTTCTCCGGTTGTTCGTGCATCGTATATCATGCACCATACTTGCACGTTGCATACTAACGACTGTTGGCTTACATTTGGTTAAGCCGTCGTTAGTCATATTGTTGCTCGATTCACTCAACCACATGTGTCATGGTAGTGGTTAGAGTGCGAGTGTTTGTCCTGTCATGCCAGACAGTGACACTCTCACCGTTGTATTTAGAGGGATGAGTTGTTGGTGGCTCACCCTCACCGTTGTTTGTTTTTGAGGGATATTTTGTAGTTGTGATAGCTCCCCCTAGGTATAGGGGTCTGGAGTGTAGACTCCCCAGCATCCTGTCCACTCAACCACGCCTTATGTGGTATTATTATTGTTGTTGGTTATTGTTGTTGTTGGAGTGGTACAGTTGTCACAGCCTTACCCACTCGGTCACACAGATGGGATGTGTTGACGGCTTGACTGGCGTCAGGGGTGACACATGTCATTGCATCATGTGCATACGTATTTCTTTTGTGCATTTGCTTGTGTTTGATGCACTTATATGAGCTATGATTGTTGCATATGTTTGACATGCATGTATATCTTGATATTATTGCTGTTGAGTTGTTCTATACCTGCTTAGTCGTTATTCGGATTTTATACCATGTCGTATTATGTTGGTTATGCATGATTAGGTAAATCTGATATAATTCTTATGGACAGTACACTGTTGATTTCTCTACCCTGTTTATCCTTATTATGTCATGCTTATTTGTCTACTCATATACCCGCAGAGTCCGCCCGGACTCACCACCCCTGCTTTCCTTTTTGTTGTTTCAGATAGCAGGTAGACGTATTTCTTGGAGCCAGGAGAGGATCCAGTTGCCAGTCCCCAATGTTGAGTTGAGTTAGTTTTTACGTATTTGGTTTAGTTGTTTATTTTCAGTACTTGTGGTCACATTCTATTCATTTCGGGTTTTGTCGTTATCAGTCTTTTGGTGTTCTCTTTGAATTATAGATCTTTTATGTTTAAGATGGCTAAGCCATCCCTTTACTTTGTTTCAATATAAATTGCGTGGTTGTGTTTATTTCCTATTGTTGTGATGCCAGCCGCATGTGGCTGAGCTATTTTGGTGGAGATGCGATGTATATTTGCCCCATATTGTCCGCCGTACAGGGGAGATGCTGCCCGATTTTCGAGGAAGCATGCGCCTCTGGGGGCGTGACAATTTTTGGTATCAGAGCGAGTACTAGGTTTATTGTAACGACACGGTCTCTCAACCTCTTTGGCGGCCAAATCAACATTTGGCGGCCCAACAACTTGGCCTCTCGGGCCCAACAACCTGGCCCCTCGGGCCCAACAACCTAGCGGCCAAATCAACATTTGGCGGCCCAACTATGTCGTCGACCAACAACCGATGCCGACGACTAACAACCGTGTCGTTACTCACTAGGTCTTTCCACCCCTGGCTAGTGGATTTTTGTCTTCCTCAGGATTCGAACTCTAGACTTCCAGGATAAGTACTAGAGTTTATGAATCCTGATACCAATTGAGAGCTCAATTGGTATCAGGATTCATAAACTCTAGTACTTATCCTGGAAGTCTAGAGTTCGAATCCTGAGGAAGGCAAAAATCCACTAGCCAGGGATGGAAAGACCTAGTGAGTAACGACACGGTTGTTAGTCGTCGGCATCGGTTGTTGGTCGACGACATAGTTGGGCCGCCAAATGTTGATTTGGCCGCTAGGTTGTTGGGCCCGAGGGGCCAGGTTGTTGGGCCCGAGAGGCCAAGTTGTTGGGCCGCCAAATGTTGATTTGGCCGCCAAAGAGGTTGAGAGACCGTGTCGTTACAGTATTCACGATCGGTGGGGGAGCGGTATCTTGGAAGTCCACTAATCAAACGTGCATTGCTTGGTCAACTATGGAATCCAAGTTTATAGCACAAGACAAAACAGCTGAGGAAGCTAAATGACTACAAAACTTCTTAGAAGATATTCCGAGCAGGACAAAATCTATGCCCGTCGTACTTATACACTGTGATAGTCAATCGACGATTGGAAGGGCACATTGTAATATGTATAATGGTAAGTCATGACATATACGTCATAGACACAATATCATTAGGCAGTTGATCTCGAATGGAGTGATTACAATCGAATATGTTAAGTCCAAAGATAATTTGACAGATCCTCTTACGAAGGGGCTAAATCGAGATGAAGTATACTGCTCATCAAGAAAAATGAGCTTAAAAATCTATAACTAAAACGACTGTAGTGGTAACCCAACCTTGTTGTCTGGAGATCCCAAGATCTTGGTTCAATGTGACAACGAAGTTACAGAAATTATGTTACAGCACACGAGATATATTATCTCTATCTCAGTCCTAGGATGAATATGTGTTGTCCTACCACTGTAGTGAGGTTAAGCTTATGCATTTAATGACATTTATACCTTTATAAGGTAGAGTATGGTGGGATACTCTTGATAGAAGCATCACCTATATGAGTGTGAAGACAGACCGCTTCAATAAAACACTCATGAATCCAAGATGGTGTCCATGGCCAAAACGGAACCAATCATGAGAACCAAAAGTAGGTGAGATAAGTCCCTGTGTGGGTGCTATTGTCTTAGTACACACAAACAACTGAGCAGTTCAAGACATCACGTTTACTGCACAGCCTAGTATGCTCGATAGCATTCTACTATGGAAGTTTTAAAGCCACAAGTTACCTCTCCTGATGCATTGACTTATCGATTGGACTCTTGTAAAGTGTCAGCTTGCATACATGCATTAAGTTCCATTCATGTGGGGGATTGTTGGATATTTGGTGCTTAAAATAATTAAGACTAAATACGATTTTACAAAGAAAAATCGAGATGTCATCAATCGATGAAAGTCAAAATTGACTTCAAAAATGAAATCTACGTTTCGTGTAGATGAATTTAAACTATTAATTTGCTCAAACCCGATTACAGGTGAATGAGAAATTAATTGTTTAAAGTTAGCTCAAAATTTACATAAAAGGAAGTAGATGGGGATTAGTCCCACATCTGAACTTTCCGAAAGGATTTACTTCCTTGTATGTATTCCTGTGTTAATGGAATTAAAAAGAAACATAGGTGGTCTCTTCTCACAGGCGAGCAGGTGCTCGCACCTGCGAGCCCGCCACGCGCGCACGTGCGCAATGGGCGCTTTATTCGCGCACTTTACACTCATCAATGGGTACACCCACTCACCAAAGGGTATCTCACATCTTCCCTTGTAAAAATAGAGTCCTCTAGATGATGAATTCATTCATTCATTCAATCATCAAAGTCATTATCATTCATCTCATCGTGTGAATCCAAAGTCTGAAAATCCTACGAGAAGGTTCCCTAGTCTCGAAATTTGTAGTGCTGCTATTTCGAGACATCGTCGTTGTATTTTGGGAAACGAATTGCTGCTATCCGTGAGCACATGTAGCGGTGCAATATTATTTTACAGAGATAGTGTTTAACACTAGTCTCAACAAATTTAAATCAGTTTGTATCCTCCCGGCAGCTTACCCGGACGACGCCGACAAACAATTCTTCCCAAAACTAAGCCAATTAAAATTATTAATCGATTGATTGATCGATTTTAAGATTTTAATTATTTCTGTTCGCTATTTTAGACTCGATAATCAATTAGCCGACCAAGCCAATCGATTGAATCATCGCGATTCTACCTAAAAATTTGGTTAAACGCAACGATTCTTCCGTGATTTTCGTATTCTTCACAGAAATATGAAAAACTTGAAAAATAAGTCTATCCTGGAATTTTCTTTTACATGATTTTCGACGATCTAAAATTGTATTATACTAGGAAAATTTAATCTAGCATACAAATAATAAATTGACGAAAAACTTAAACTTTATTGTCATAAAAATGATGAAACAAAGCCAAACTCTGATACCAATTGATAGAACTTGGTCTCCTAACCGTATGAATTCTAGGAATGAAATAAGAACTCGAAAGAGAAAACACAAGACATATTAGTATAGATCTATTATTTTTTCGAATCATGACATAACAAGAATAAAATATAAACCAAAATACAAAGAATCTGATTGAAGAGTCATCATCCTGATCGTAACGTCGTCGGTTTTATCCCCGTGGAAGAAGATGCAGCGGAAAGAAGAAGGAGAATATTCCAAGAGGCTTAGGGTTGACGGTGCAGTACAGTTTCTTGTCAATAGGGAACAAGAAACTAGTTCAAGATAATGCCCTAAACCCTTGGGAACCTCCGCTTTCAAAGGAATCTATCTATTATCAATCCATAGATAATAATAAATTGACCTAAAAAATTTTCTATATTGAATCTTTATCTAATAATTTGAAACCTAATAAGCATAAATTAAATAACATTAAAAATTTAAATTATATTCATATATATAATTTATTAATAATCCCTATCTAACAGAATAATAATATTCAACAACTTACTCATCGACAGAAGTAAGAAGTCGAGATAATTTCTTTTATAAATTTTGGGATAAATGATTATTTATTTCCATTCGGTTGATTCTGTCAAAGGAAAAAAAATTGATGAATCAGACAGTAGACAAATTAAATCTGGGATGACCGATCCAGTATCATAGATGTTGATTTTGTTAAAGGAGGCCCACGACTGAATTGTTCATTGAACAGATCTTCCAACTACCATTTCCAACGTATGCTCGATAGTATTATAAATGTCTCGACAGACTGATTCGGTTCATAAAGTGTTTGATTACTTACATTGAAGGTCTCAAATTCGAGAGTCATCGGTTACATACGAGATAAAAACTTAATCGGTTAGTTTAAATTTCTTCGGCTCCAGACATTTTATCCATCAATAAAATCGTGATTTATCTTCTTTAAAAACTAATGGGGCCAGAATCAAGGGCCGCACCTTGCAGATTCAACGTTTTTGCATCGATAGTATTATAAATACAGAGCATTCTCGTTGCAAAGGTCAGATCAGAGAGCAGAGTAACTTGTTTCTACTTCCATGGCATCCTCCCTCACCTTCAACGTTCGCCGGCGAGAGGCCGTTCTGGTGGCTCCTGCAGAGGCCACCCCTCGCGAGTTCAAGCGCCTCTCCGACGTGGACGACCAGGATGGGCTGCGCTTCCACATCCCGATCATCCAATTCTACCGCGACCACCTTTCCATGGCAGGACAAGACCCCTGCAAGGTGATCCGAGAAGCCTTGGCCAGGACTCTCGTCTTCTACTACCCCATCGCCGGCCGGCTAAGGGAGACGGAGGGAAGGAAGCTGGTGGTGGAGTGCACCGGGGAGGGCGTGCTGTTCATCGAGGCCGACGCTGACGTCCGTCTTGATCAGTTCGGCGACGCCCTGCGGCCGCCGTTCCCGGGTTTGGAGGAGCTCCTCTGGAACGTCCCTGGATCGGATGGCGTTCTCCATTGCCCGTTGCTGTTGATTCAGGTGACTCGGTTGCTGTGCGGCGGCTTCGTCGTCGCGCTCCGCGTCAACCACACCATGTCCGACGGTTCTGGCATCGTTCAGTTCATGAACGCCGTGGCGGAGCTGGCTCGAGGGGCGACCGCCCCTTCCTTAGCTCCGGTCTGGTCGCGTGAGGTATTGGAGGCGCGACACCCTCCCCGAGTCACCTGCGTCCACCGCGAGTACGAAGACGTCCCCGGCACCATCGTCCCATTCGACGACATGGTACACCGTTCCTTCTTCTTCGGCAAGGCCGAGGTGGCCGCCCTACGGCGCCGAGTGCCGGAGCACCTCCGGAACAGCTCCACCTTCGAGATTCTCACCGCCTTCCTCTGGAAGTGCCGCACCGTCGCCATCGGAGCCAACGTCGACGAGGAGGTCCGGATCATCTGCATCGTGAACGCCCGCGGCAAATCCGGCCTGGACCTCCCGGCGGGGTACTACGGAAACGCCTTCGCCTTCCCGGTGGCCGTGTCCACGGCGGGGAAGATATCCAGCAACCCTATCGGGTACGCGCTGGACCTGGTAAAGAAGGCCAAGTCGGCGGTGAGCGACGAGTACATGAGGTCGCTGGCGGACCTGATGGCGCTGCGCGGGCGGCCGCACTTCACAGTGGTGAGGTCATACCTGGTCTCCGACGTGACTCGGGCTGGGTTCGGGGACGTGGATTTCGGGTGGGGGAAGGCGGCGTACGGAGGCCCGGCGAAGGGCGGCGTCGGAGCCATTCCCGGAGTGTCGAGCTTCTATATACCTTTGAAAAACAGCAAGGGGGAGGAGGGGATCGTCGTCCCAGTGTGTCTACCGGCCCCTGCCATGGGCAAATTCACACAAGAAATGCACAACCTCCTGATCCTGATGGAGGACGACGACAAGGACGCAAAGCAACAACAGCCACAGGACGGGGGCGCCAACGTTGTCTCTGAAGTCTAAACTTTGATTTCCATATTAAATGAAATTAATATGTAATCTTTGAACTTATCAATAAAAAATATACTTTGAGCTTGTTATAAGAAAATGAGGAATTATAATTTTTTATTTTTTTATTTTTAAATAGGCATCGGTATTTAATTTATATTATTTAATTCTGAAAATAATCAATATGAAATTAAATTATTCTTATATTGAATGCTTGAAATTTAATAAATGAAGAATTGTTTCCGAAGTTTACCAAAAATTAATATGGTCGACTAACTTTAATGCCCATTTTAACATTTTTCATTTTATATTTATATGCTTCGGCTGTAAATGGAGAATATTCATCAACAACTTTGATATTCAAATTAATAAAAAAATATTTATATTCATTCAATATATATAACATCGTCTATATAATTAATCATTTTTAATAGTTTATTAAACTAAATAAACAAATACCAACAAGTGAATCCGCTCACCCTCAATGTTATCGTTAATTTGCCCCAAAATCAATACGGAGGAAGTTAATTACTATAATTGAGTGGGCTAGTAGAAGGGGGGAAGAGGAGAGATTACACGAGTTACAGGGATTTATGCCCCGCCAATCAAGGGCGGAGCCACACCTGGGCTAGGGTGGCCTCTAATCCCACGCACTTCTTCCATAATATATATATATATATATATATAATGTTATGATGCACAACTTATGATGCATAACCATGAGTACTTGCTTAGGTGGTAAAATCTTAATCATTCATCTCTATCATGCATTTTTGATGGGTGATGTGCAGATTGCCACCTATGCAGGTGTCCATGGTTGTGCACCATAACTTATGCACCATATCATTCCTATATATATATATATATATAATATAATATAATGTTATGATGCACAACCATGAGCACTTGCTTAGGTGGCGAAATCTTAATCATTCATCTCTATCATGCATTTTTGATGGGTGATGTGTAGGTTGCCACCTATGCAGGTGCTCATGGTTATGCACCATAAGTTGTGCACCATATCATTCTTCTCTCTCTCTCTCTCTCTCTCTCTATATATATATATATAGTGTGACGCTCTCTTGCGGACCGCGTGCGCGACCACGGGGCCAGACCGATCAGGCAAGGGCCTGATTGGTCTGGGTGTCTGGTCCGCACGAAAAGTTCGCACATTACGATCCGTAGGAGAGCAAAATCATATATATATATATATATATATATATATATATATATATATATATATATATATATATATATATATATATATATATATATATATAAAACTCACTAAAACACAACTCAACTCAACCTTTTCCAATTATAAAGTTTAATTACATCAAAATCAACTTACAAATTTTAATTAAATAAAAAACTTTATATTTTACCAATTAGGGTAAGTAGAAAAATTTTAAACCAAAATCACCGATTAACTCTCCACCCCACGCATCTGTTGCATGCCGCACATTGTCTTTTTATTCTTCTTCACGGCCACAGGTAAGGCAGAAAAATTTTTAACTTCTATTATTTTATCTTTTTTCTTCATTGGATTAAGCACATTTATTCGTATTTAGGATGAATTTCTTAGATTTATTTGTATTTGGGATGAATTTCTTAGATTTATTTGCTTTAATCATTAATGAGTTTGATTCTAAGAAGAATAGAAGAGCACAACTTCAATAATATTTTTTCTATGATTTTAGATGTATTGAATATTGAATATTTTTGTTTTATGTCTTTTAAAATTTAATATTCACACACTTTTTATGTTATTTATATTTTTGAATTAATTAAATTTTTATATCAATCATAGTCAGCCCCATGTAATTTGAAAGTCTAGCTAGGCCCCTGCCGCCAATCACAAGCAAGTCCTTGTGTGGCAACCTTCCAACCACTGACCAACTCAGCTAAATAAATAAGCTCGAACACATATCATGTGTCCAGCTCATTAAGGTTCGTTAAAAATATTCGTGAATAATATTTATGAAGAATATTCATAAACCATGTTGATTAAAAAATATTTTTTATCACACTAAATATAAATAAATAATTTGAATTATCAAACTTAATAATCAATCAAATAAATAAAAATTTTAAACGATCAAACAAGTTTAAATTTTGGGTTCGATAACATCTAAATGAACTAAGCTCAAGTTAAACTTGAATTGAAAACTCGATAATATCAAAACAAACTAAGTTCATGGAAAGCTCAAGCTCAACAAAAATAAACAAGCAAAATTTGAATAATTTTTTCAAAAGTTTAATTAATTTTAGACTTAGCTTAGTTTAGCTTGATTATCTTATCAAATAAACTTAATACCTTAAAACTTAACTCGATTTGGCATATATACAATCCTATATATACTCCCTCACCCAACAAATTTAATATCAGAGCTATCATCCTCATATGACTACTGTTGCAGCTTGTCCTTATAACCCTGATTACTGCTGTTACTGCCTTCTCTTACTGCTGCTACTGCTTTCTTATTTCTATAATATTGACAACCAGTTTGTTCTGTAATTTTTTTTATAAAGAATATAGAACAAAATTTTCTAAATTTCAATCTTCATTCGAAATATCACAACAATCTAGAGAAAAACTCCAGCAGAGCTCATGCATTATTTTTCGAAAAAATGATTTCTCTTTTTACTAGATTAAATGACATTTACTTTATTCGTATATTATTTTAGCCAAATGCCTATTTTGAAGGCAAATATTAATGAGTTTTGAAACACCTAAACGAAGACATTCTTTATTTAATTTCTTTGAACCTTTGGGATATTAGCGATGACGACGAGAACAAAGTCCCAACCTGTGACGATAACGATTATGAAAAATTACTAATAGAATAAAAAAACCACCCAATCTCGTTATGTTACATTCAATAAACAGTTGGGAAAATTATCTTTCCTCCTATTTTTGATTTTATGAATGCCAAAGAAGCTTGGCAAATATTAAAAGAAGAATTTTATGGAACTCAAAAGAAAATTGCATTCAAACTTTAATCTTTGTGGAGAGATTTTGATTAGTTAAAAATGGAGGAATATAAAATTTTTCTTCATAGGTCTCCAAGATTATCAATCACTACATGAAAGGATGGGATTACCGGCGCATTTTTCCATTCTAAATTGAATTTGGCCGGTAAATATTTAAAATTACCGGCTAATATTTATTTGGTTGGTAATGTATAATTGCACGTACTCTTTATCTCCAAAACTTAATACTAAATTAATGATTCTGATATTAAACTTTTAAAAAGACTTTTATAGTCCCAAAGTTGGGCGTTTAAATTTTTTTTAGTCCCAAATTTTAAAAGTAACATTTTTAATACCATACAATGGGAGGTACCTCAAGTCTTTTTTTTTTTGTAAAAAAGAAAATTATGATCGAACACTATAACCCAATTGTGAAGATGAGCCCTAGAGGTTTTCGATTTTTAATTTTTTTTAGCTTGAACACTATAACCTAATTGAGAAGGTGAATCCTAGGGTTTTTATTTTTAATTGTTTTTTAAGCTTAAACACAATAACCCAGTTGAAAAGGTGAATCCTAGATTAAAATAAAAATAAAGTGTTAACTTTGGAATAAAAAAGTTTTTTTTTCAAAATTTGGTATCCAAAAAAAATTAAGTTTGGTACCCACAATGTCTTTTCCTCATTTTTTATTAGCTAAAGTTAAATTTGGCCGATAATGTATAAATGTTTACTTGCCAGAGGTAGATTTGACTAGTACTATTTAATTTTTTACTAACTAAAGTTTAGATTTGGTTGATAATATTTTATTTTTTTATTAGTCAAATTTATTTGGTTAGTAATATAGGTTTCATGCAGGCCAATTAGAGGAGGAGGGAGGGAGGGTAAATAGCCCTGTAAATATAAGACTAGATCTTTTGCACAACTCTTAGTAAAGATGATAGATTAGTCCAGCAGTTAATTTAATCATAAATAATAAATAGAAAAATAGAAAGAGACTACTATTTTCTTGGTTGCAATCGAGGCGGTTGCTAATCCAAGGCATTGAAAAAGATCCACTAGAAATACTCCTTTTGTGTAGACTGAGAAGACTCTTACAGACTTTAAACAGCATAGAGAAAGAGTAAGAAAATCAATTACAATTGTTGTTCTTTCTTCCTAGGTCTAGGAACTATTAATAGCCCAAAAATTGAAATTACCGTTGTGCTGACGTGGACATGAGACACTTCAGTTGTGATCTAAGATTTCTCAGTTGGATAACATTTTATCCACTGTGCCAACAATAACTGTTGATAGAATTTATTATGAGGTGCTTTAGTTGTGGCCTGAGGTGTCTCAGTTCTGATCTGAGGCGGCTTAGGTTTAAACTAAGGTTCTTATGTTCCGCTTTTGTACAGAGATCATATTGATAAATTGAGGCGCTCAAATCAACCTAATTCCATTGCATAATTCAAGAGAATGATTTATATTTCGTAACAACATAAAAGGAGTTCCAACCTTCAAATTTAGATCATGAATTGAAACTCTAGAACAATTAAAATGAAGAAATAATGATTTATCTATAGATAGAATTCGTAACATTTTTATTAATTAAACTTTCTATTTATGGAAATATTATTTAGGCGAGATGTTTGGTAATTACTAATTTTAGAATACATTTTTGCTTATATATATATATAATATAGATTAATACATTGTATCATAATTTTAAAAATAATTTTAAATCCTTTTACAATTTCAAGAAGATAATTTTAAAGGTTTATCATATTTTATGTTGCTATGATTTAAAAAATAATTTAATTTGATATAATAAGTAAATATTTGAATGTAGTAATCGAAAGAATTCAAAGTTAATTTATTTTTTAAAAAGAAGATTTGGCCTTTTAAAATGAAGAAATAGTGATTTATTTATGTAAGCTTCTCGGGTTAATTTTAATGTGATCAACTAAGTCAAGTTAAGTCCTGATTGTTTTTGATCGTTGTGTCTAAGTGTGTAGCAGCTTAGAAGTATAAGAAGTCGAGCGAAAGATTCAGCATTAAGAATGACATGGGAAGGGAGCTGACGAGTTCGGTCCATCCAAGAGACGAGAAAACTGTGGAAGAGTACACCGATGGATGAGAAGGGCGTGTACCATGTCACAGGGACGAGAAGCCGGAGAGGAAGCCCGTTCGACGAGAAGGTCGAAGTCGGATTCGGGTCGTCTGCTCAACTCTGGATGGCTGAAAATCTCTGACGCGAACGAAAGGTGAAAAATTCAACGTAGATGTTCACTTTGACCAAATGGTCAACTGAGGGCCTCAGATGCCTTTGAAGGCACCTCAGTTGAAAAGATTATCTTCTGCGCAAAAGCGAAACTAAGGTGCCACAATTGAAGCCCGAGGCGCCACAAGTCGGAACTGAGACGTCTCGGGTCGGAACTGATGTGCGTCAGATTGAATTTTATCGAAAGTTAACGTTGGCTGCCATGGATAAAATTTTATACAACTGAGGCACCTCAATGTATGTCAACACAATGGTAACTTTAGTTTTCAGGCTATAAATATCCCCCTAAAGCTAGGATTAAAGTATAACAATTGCTATTAATTTTTCTAGTTTTTTCTGACCTTTCAAGAGTCTATAAGAGGTCTCTCCACCTAGATTAAAGGAGAATTCTAGTGGAGCTTTTTCAATGCCTTGGGGATTAGCAACCTCTCCGATTGCAACGGTTAAATCCGTGAAAAATTTGAGGGCTAAAATGCCTAAAAATCCAAAATTTAGGGGTGAGGTTTGAATTATTCGGATTTAGAGGGCCTTTTTGTAATTTAACCTTAATTTACCCTATTTTAATTTTTCTCTTGAAATTCTCTTCTCCTCCTCGAAGCTGTCCCAACGCCACTCTTCCCTCGATCCCTCTCTGCTCCGCACGATCGCCTCCGATCGTAGCCCTCCACATCATCACTAGCCAGCCATCGGTGTCGCTCTTCCCGATTCTCCAATTGTTACGAGCGCCAACCAGTTCTTTTGCATGCTCCAATCCACGGCTTTGTTCTCCATCGCACGACGCCACCCTCACTCAGATCGTCGACGCCAATCTGCCCTTTTTCTCTCGCGATCTTGCAAACTCATCAAGCCATTGCTCGATCGCCAGCCAAGCTCTCGATCGATTGCCACCGGTGCCATTATCTGTAGTCGGGAATCCCGATCATGCCAAGTCTATGCAGAGGTTCCACATTCTGGTATAGACTTGCCTGAGTCTCGAATCTTGGATGGTTTATGGGTTGGTTTGAATCGAAATAGTGTGAATGAATGGGTAGTGTGAATGAGGTGTGGATTCTGATTGTAGGTTTCGTTGGAATTGTTGCGGTGTTGGGATATGCGTCTCTTGGTTTTGATCTAGAGTTCTATGAAGTTACCGTGTGATACCTTGTGGGGCTTGTTGCAGAATAGTAACAAAATGGGAATTTGTTATCTTTGCTCCATTGTTTTGTAATGGTCTACAAACAGGAGTTGGTCTTTGCTGTTGTGGGCAGCATGATCTTGATTGGGTAATGTTGTTTAGATTGATTGGTAAGCCTTGTTCTGTTTGGTGTTAATGTTGCCATGAGCTCCATTTGGAGTTAAAGGAAAAGTTGTTACATGAATGTTGATTAGAGATTTCCAAAAGTTGGCCGCGAACTCTTTTGAACATGGATAGGTTCTAGATTGTCCTTGGGTTGGTGTTGGGGGATTTGGATTTTTGTATTTTTCCTCCTTGCCATGTGCCACCAATAGAATTTGGGTTGGAATTTGATCTAGGTACCGAGATGTACCTAAGTGTTTGTTTTTGTATCTGGTTGTTGAAGGTGTGGGAGGTTCATGGGGTTAATTTAGGGTTGCTCATTAGCTAAGGGTAACTAATGAATAAAATAGTTAGAACAAACCTAATTATGTTTAGTATTTAGTTTAGTTTATTGTTGATTATATAAATAGCTTAACTTTGACCTTGACAAAGGACTTTGAAGCTGGTACTTTTAAAGCAGGTATTTTTTACTTGATTCTATATCTTTATTTACCTTTAAATGCATGAATATTTTATTATCTGAGTAGGTTTAATTATCTTAACTCTATTTTGCTTGTTTTCCTACTTAATACTTTTTTTGTATTTGATCTTTGAGTAAAAAAATCTAAATTTTTAGTTATACAGTCTCAACTCTTTAAGTTATCACAGCCCTTGTCTAGTCAGCCACATAGATGTGACGTGATAATGTTAGATTGATGTGAAGGGTTGACACATATCATTGTATCATTTGCATACAATGCATCTTGTATTTGTTTGAGCTATGCTTGCTGTATTTGATTGGAATGCATATGTGGATTTGATTTGCATTTATTATTTGATTTGGATCTGCTCAGTAGTATGAACAACTTATTGATTTGGTATGGAGATTTTTTATCATACCCCGCAGGTATGTTAATGCATTTAATTCATGTTCTGTATTCCAGAGGCGGTATGCCTTGTTTCTTCCTATTTGATTTATCTTATTTATACTATACATTTATCTATTCTTATGCTCACAAAGTTTGAGCCCGGAGTCACCACCCCTTGCCTCTATTTTTGTTCCAAGTAATTGATAGATGTGTCTCGTGCCACCAGGATAAAATCTATCTACCTATCCCTTAGCATCGAGTATGCTTATTCTAAGTTGTTTATATTTTTAGTGGACTGGTATTTGGTCTTTGGACTTTCGATTTGTTGTAATCTTTTACGGAGTTTGTTAATTATTGTTGGATGTTTTACTATTTTATATGTTGTCATGATTGTGGAGTTGCCAGCTGTGTGACTCTGTGTCATACATATGTGTTGAGAGTGTATATATAAAGCTTCATATTGTCTGCCGGATAGGAGAGATATTGTCCGATTTTCAAACAAGCATGAGCCTCTGAGAGCGTGACAGCAACCAAGGCTATTCACCCCCTCTAGCTAGCCGTACGGGACCAACCATTAGTTTCAGAGCCTAACCATTTTAGGAGTATTAACGCCACCTAAAGCAAGAAGATGATGGCCGGACTGAGTATTTACCTGCTAAAGTTCGAGGGGGAGTTCATGATGTGAAAACATCGGATGGAGGTATTTTTTAAAATGGATTTGAATTATTACTTATCATGAAAAATGATTTTGTAGCACCCAAAGAAAAGGAAGAGCATCTCTGGTCAAAGAAGGAGCAAGCTGACTTCGTAGCCAATGGAAAGTAGAGTTACATCTGCTAATCATGTTACAGGCTCAAGAAGTCAGTCGGATTGGCGCTACGCTTCAGTTACATGGGACGATTCATCATCAGAGTTCGAGATAGAGGTCTACGCCAGACTTACACTTATGGCAACTCATCAAAAATCGAACACCAAACAACCTCCATATGAGCATCGATGAAGAGTGAGATGCATCAGAAGGAAGCAGCGATGAAAAAAGAGCATTCAATTTTAGACACAACGAAATGGTGAGGTATGCAAATTTCCTTGAGATAAGCTTCATTCCAGTATAAGATCCATGCTTAGTTCTCTATATAAATTAAGAACAAAAAATATAGATATGAAAAATAAGTTAGCAAATGCATATCCACTAGATCTGTATGACAATTTGAAAATTGAAAATGATAAACTAAAAAAAACAAATAAGAGTGTTAGAAAAAAAATTTGCATGTTCAAATATTTTTTTCTCTGAAAGGAAATGTTAAATATTATGGGGCGCTTAATTGGTATTTGAAGAACTATAGGGGTCAAATTATAAAAATGAGTAAAATTGTGTTCCACCTAAATTTTTAATAAATCCAATAGATAAAGATTTATATTTGATCCCTAAATCTGTTTTGAACTGGTATATTATTATTTTTATACATGTTTAGTAGTTAGAAATAAATTGCTTTAGAAATTCTTGAGTAATTGAAAAATCTTTTGAAAGCATATTTTAATTTGTTTGAAATTTTTTTATCTACTTGTATTTTTTTAAATTTTACAGAAGCCAATATGATTATAGGGATACTCCAATTGATAGTCCATTATAGATCTAGCTATTACCTAAGGGGAAGCGGAGCAAGATACAAATATGCGAAGTAGAGATTAAAAAATTTGTACAAGATCCTAATTGTGCTGATAAGGAAAAAGGAAAATATATGGGGATGATGTGGATGAAGAAAGAGACACCATCACTTTAACGGAAGTCAAGTCCGAAAAAGAGGTAGGGGAGGAAACAAATAGGATTGTCGAACTTAACAAAATGAGGAAACAAGTCATTGCCATAAGTATTTTATTTGCATATAAAATAGTTTTAGTCATTTAATTTTATTCATTAATTAATTGTTGTTTATGTTTATGGTCGTAGTTTGTGAAAAAAAACAATTTAGGACTTCGAAGAAGAAAAATAAAGCTAAAGATGTAGCTTACTTGATAAATAAATTGGAGAACCTAAAATATGTTAATACATATAGTTTATTTAATTTTTTGATTTGTTAAGATAAGTATCTTTTTCTTTAATATATTTTCTTGATTTATAGGATATAATGAACTTTGTAGGTTTATAACTGAATTACTTTGGGAGGAACCACATTTTGGTTTACATATGCATTCTTTCTTATCTGTTCTGAAAGGAGAGGTTTTTATAAAAGGTGAGGTAATTGACACCTACAGTAAACTTCTATTTAGAGGAGCATTCACATCTGGTATGTCATACAACAAATCAATATATTGTTTGACCTTCTTCACAGTAATGAATCTAAATGACTTGAGAATATATATTACTAGATCAATCCCAACACACTAATATTTTTTGTCAAAATATTAATAAATAATTGAAAGATTATCCTATAATTAAATAATAAAAGATTATTATATATTTTAAAACTTTATTAAAAAAAGGATACATATCAGGCTAAACGATATCCTAGAATATCAGGCCCTCTGATATCCATATACGAATTGAATGTTTTTCCAAGATCACAAACAAGGTTAGACACTATATCTACCTTTTACTTGCTCAACCCTTCCTATAAGTTACAAGTTTGGAAAAATCCAAAATAGGAAAGGTCTATCAATAGGTTTTGATAAAATAATATGATAAGTTTCAACTTGTTTAATTGAATGTTAGCCTAATATCCTAGAATATATCAGTCTCGACGCACTAATATTTTTGTATCAAAAGATTAAAAAATAATTGAAAGATTATCTAAAATAGGATAAATATCAGGCCAGGCCCAATATCAGACCAGGTTGGGCCTGATATCCTAGAATATCTGGTTCACGTTGAGCCTGATATATCAAAATATCAGGCCCTCTGATATCACTCTACGATTTCCATTTTTTCCAACATCATAAGCAAGGTTAGACATTGTATCATTACATTACACCATCTTATTACACTTTTTTTAAAAATACAAATATACAATGTAAATTTGTTTTTTTAGTCTATAACAACAATCATACATTACACCTCCAATTTTAATGTGTCATAGTTTTATGTCCAATCTTAAATCTATAAGCTTTCATTTGAGCTTGTACAAATTCGATTGATCTCTAAAATATCAAACTCTCTACATAATGCATCATAAAAAAAAGCATAATCCAACCTAAAAGAAAACAATATTTAACTTGTGAGAATCATATTTCAAGAAAATCTTATGAAACATAAACAAATACTTACGATCTGCTTTGTGTGGGGTTATTTACTGCAATCGATTTAAAGTCTATCCTGAAGATAGATGATAATCCACGATGCCATCTGTGGCAGTATGACCTGTTTAGTTCCTTAAAAAATAACACCTACACATAAATGACATTAGTAATCAATACATATCCAAAGCTAATTGTAATTTTGTATATATAGAACATAATACTTACAGTGTTCTCAAACTTAGCAGTGTAATTTTCTGCCATGCCGAGAGAGTTATAATAAATTATATGACCTTCCTCTAGGTCTATGACCAATAGATGCCAATGATTATCTTGATTATCTATAGGACAGAATATATATCTAATAGGCTTGTCTTTGTCAGTTATAACACCTTGTACCAGTGCATGTATGTGCATCAATGAAAACAAATCCTATGTTTTCAAAAAAGAGATATTATTAGTGAACTAAATCCCTTGAAAAAAATAAGATGAGGTGCTCAATTACTTACATCAAACCGAATCCCACAACATATGGACGGGTGATATGGTGAGTTAGAGGTTTTGGCTTCGTTAGCTAAAATTGTCCAATAAGCATTTATAAAATCCCCATAGGTATAATCAGTCCAATCAAATATTGTCAAGAAAGATTTCATATCTAATGAGAATGTATCGTTGGATCATATTGGAAGCACCGTATCCCTACATAAACAACAAAAAATATAATAACAAGTTATAACTAATATAATTATTGAATTTCATGAATCATCATTATTTTACATTATTATGTAATCCCTATACCAACTAACTCACTTTAAATTACTGAGCTTCAATAATGCATTTGTTTAGCGGCGATGTCCGGGTAAGCTGCCGAGAGGATACAAACTGATATAATTTCGTCGATGCTAATGTTAGACACTATCTTCGTAAAACGATATTGCTCCTCTACAGTGCTCACGGATAGCAGCAATTTGTTTCCCAAGATATAACGACGATATCTCGAAATAGCAGCACTACAAATTTCGAGACTAGCGAACATTCTTGTAGGCTTTTCGGACTCTGGATGCACATGATGGGATGAATACTAATGACTTTGATGATTAAATGAATGATTGAATCCATCATCTAGAGGACTCTATTTATACAAGGGAAGAGGTGAGGTACCCTTTGGTGAGTGGGTGTGACCTTTGGTTTAAGATTAATCTGGGTCGTTTGATCTGAAGGGTTGTAACCCTTTAGATACCCTTTGATCTCATCCATCAGCTAAATGGTTGCAACCTTTCAGATCTTCCTTTGACCTCAGCCGCTAGATTTGATCTGACGCTTCAGATCAAGTCTCACTTCACCAATGGTCAGATCTGTGGGATCGTTGTAATCGATAGAGGGGTGAATATCGACTACTTAAAATTTTTTGAAAATGCAAATAATACGCAGCGGAAAGTAAAACAATGCTAACTCGTTTTCTATTTACTTTGTTCGAAGTTTGTAACGACTCCTACTCCAAGGCCCATGGTCCTTGATCGTTTTCATTGGATAATTCTATATTTCGAGAAATAATACAAGTGAAAATCTTCGAATACAAAATTAAGCAATAAAACATAATTATACCGATGACATAGAGGAAATGGCAAAGACTCTCGAGCAGTGTGTCGTCGATCTTGAGTGTTGTAGGTGCGGGGAACTCGAGCACGGAAGAATGATGGAGCGTGTTTGAGTGCTTGAGTTGGAAAATAGTTGTTTTGGAAGCAAACGGGTGAAGCCCCTTTCATAGTACCTTCTTGGGCGCCTGATAAGGGTTTGGGGTGCATGCCACATCACCCGAACCTGGCGCATGCTTATCCGCAGACTTGGCCAAACCTTATCCCTGGTCTTGAGCATCTGGGAGTGCTAAGGCTCCTAATGGCTCACAGGCGCTTGAGAAGCTGACGTGGCGAACCTGCCAGCTCATCTTCTCCATCCGTTGAGAAACCCCTTCTGGGGCGCCTAATACCTCTCAGGCGCCTGGGATAGCAGCAGCTGGTTCCTTTCAGTCCTACAACCAGGGTTAGTCCAAGAACAATATAATATGAAAATATATGCATAAATAATAGTCAGAGCTGTCTTAGTTCTAACTTTGGATTTCAAATGAAATCCTAGGTCAAACCAACGTCTACTGTTCCCTCTTCCGGGAAACGCATCCTCACTTACTCCACTCTAGAGAAGTTACCTTTTTCCAACCGGCTCCTCTAGATGCACTTTTGCTCGACCTCCAAGACTGTCAGATCTCGAAACGTCTGTACCTCGACCCGCATCTACTTCTGTTCACAATCCTCGCTCGGCTAAGTCTCCTGCCCGATCTTCCGGATCAGGACTTCGGTGCCCAGCCCACGACCAGGACTTCTTGCCCAATTCCATGAACCAGGTTTTCATGCTCAACCCTGTAGGTTAAGACTTCGTGCCTAGCTCAACTAGGAGTTTCCTACACACTTAGTTGAACACATTAGATTACAATATAAACTTAACTTTGAACCCTTTGTCATTATTAAAACCAAGTTCAATCTGGTGCATCCAACACCAACAATCTTCCCCTTTTTGATTTATGACAACCCAATTCAAAAGTTAAGTTAAAAATAACATGAATAAGAGATAATTCACAGTCAAGCATAAAGTTGAGACATAATAAACAATTTTCATTCTCCCCTTTAATTAGTAATTTCCCCCTTTTAGGACATTTAAAAAAAATTAAAAAATCTTAGAAAATTGAAGAATTGCATAAGACTCCCCCTTGATTTGAAATCCTTCCCATGAAGCTTTTGAAAACATGCAATTTCCTTTTTGAAAGATTTTTCTAATTTTTTTGAAAAGAATTCTAAGTATTAAAAATTCATTGCAAATTCAAAAACTTTTAAGTTAAAGAAAAACAAGAAAAACTTGTTAACGAGAAAAAGCTTTTGAATAAGGGAAAAATTTCTTTGAGGAAAACTTAACTTGTTAACGAGAAAAAGCTTTTGAATAAGGGAAAAACTTCTTTGAGGAAAACTTAACTTTTCTACTCTCCCCATTTGCCAATTTTTAACTTTAACTTCACTTTTCTTTAATTTTGACTTCATTTTTCTACTCTCCCCCTTTGCCATATATCAAAAAACATTCTTTTTGAAAAAAAACATATTTTTGAAAGAAAAAGATTTGTTAAGGGACGGAAAAAAAGTGTATTAGAGTCGATTAGTTTTGCAAAATAAATCAAGAATGAAACTGAATTATGAACTAAGCAAGAATTAGTAGTAATGAATCAAGTAAGTAGAAATTAAAAGTGACAATATTTGAACCAAGTTGATAATCCTAATGAGTCCAAGCATGAAAAAAATTTCATGCATTTAAGAATTTAATAAATCATATCAATTCCTTTCGGTCCCTATCTAACCCAGTTTGCTACTTACTAACTGTTATACAACAGCAGCTTTCACTTGGGTTAGTCAAGTTAAGTTGTCTGATTGAGTTAAACTTTCTAAGCTTAATTATTTAACTTGATTACTATTCACTTATATTTATCACCCCAACTGCTCTTGATGCTTTGTCTTAAAGCATCTTGAGTCAAGGCATAGACCTAAGCATCTCAACCCAATCTAGGTTATCAATCAAAGTATCCTAATATGCTTGTGAGATGTTGGCTTCTAAATCTATAGAAACATGCAAACTAGGGTTAAGTCTTAAGCTATGTTCATTGCGTAGAAAGACCCTAGTTTTTAAAGGGGTTAATTTTTTAAAAAACACTTTCAAAACAATATGATTTTGAAAATAAATTTGCAAGATAATAGGATTATTTTTTAAAAAAAACAATGATTAAAAATCAATCCTATTCTACTAAACACATTCCTAGTTGTCATCTTAGTGAACTAAACTCAGACTCAGGTAGTGGTTTAGTTAAAATATCAGCTAGGTTATATTTTGAATCTATATGTGTAAGTAGGATTTCACCCCTAACTACGTGATCCTTAACAAAGTAATGTTTAACTTCAATATGTTTAGTTCTAGAATGATGAATAGGGTTTTTTTGTAAGGTTAATTGAACTTATATTGTCCATAAATACTTTAGTTTGAGTATAGTCTAGGTTGAAATCTTTAAGGGTATGCATCATCCATAAGAGTTGAGCTACACATTCCCCTAAGGCAACATACTCTGCTTCAGTTGTAGATAAGGCAATACAATGTTGCTTTCTACAGCACCAGCTAACTAGACTCTGTCTTAATAATTGACAGTTTACACTTGCATTTTTTCTATCTAATTTGCAACCTGCATAATCTAAGTGAGAAACCCCTAATAATTCAAAATTGGACGCCCTAGGGTACCAAATACCTATATTTATGGTACCCTTAATATATCTAAGGATCCTTTTAACTGCAGTTATGTGGGACTTCTTAGCACAGGTTTGGTACCTAGCATAAATACCTACTATAAAAAGAATATAAGGTCTACTAGCAGTTAGTAAGCTCCCTATAACACTTCTATAATACTTTAAGTCAATTGGCTTACCCTCAGGGTCGTTATCTATTTTAACATATATGGCCGTAGGAGTACTTAAATCTTTTAAACTATCCATTTTGAATTTCTTAATCAATTCTTTTGCATATTTTGATTGATGAATTAGTTTCTATCCCTGGTTTGTCTAATTTATAGTCCTCAAAAGAAGGTCAGTTCACCTACTAGACTCATTTCAAATTCGTTTTCCATAATTTTAATAAAGTTTTTTAAGAAATTAGTGTTCGTTGATCCAAAATTATATTGTCTACATAAATTTGGGCTATAAAAATGTCTTTTTCTAAAGTCTTAACAAATAGGATTGAGTCAATTTGACCTTGGTTAAAACCTTTAGAAATTAGATAGGTGGATAGTCTTTCATACCAAGCCCTAGGTACTTGTTTTAACCCATAAAGGGATTTCCTAAGTTTGAATACATAGTTAGGGTAGTCAAGGTCTTCGAAGCCTGGGGGTTGTCCTACATAAACATCCTCTTTTATAAATCCATTCAGGAAGGCAGACTTAACCTTCATTTGGTATAATTTGAATCATCTATGGGCTGCAAAGGTTAGTAACATCCTAATTGACTCAAGTCTAGCTATAGGGGCATAAGTTTCATCATAGTCTAACCCCTCAACTTAACTAAATCTCATAGCTACTAAGCGAGCTTTGTTTCTTAATATTTCACCTTGGTCTTTTAACTTATTCCTAAATACCCACTTATTGTCTATAATGGACTTCCCTTTTGGTTTAGATACTAAGCCCCGTACTTGGTTTCTATCAAATTTGGCCAATTCTTCCTGTATAGCAATGATCCAGTCTGGGTCAAGTAAGATCCCTTCTATAGTTTTAGGTTCTATCTTTGAAATTAGTGCATCCTGACTGAGATTTCTATAAGAAGACCTTGTTCTAACCCTTAAGGTTGGATCACCCATAATTTAGTAGTTGGGTGATTTAGTCTTGGTCTCGTAGATCTCCTAGAACTTGGTTCAGCTTTAGGTCGGGTTGGTAGGTTTTGGGTTGGTGCAGGAATGGGTTCAACAATTTGAGTTGGTTCAATCATTGGTTCAATTGTTTGTTCAATTATTGGTTCAATTGTTGGTTCAATTATTGGTTCAATTTCTTCTTGGTCTTGATTCGAAGTAGTTGGATTTGATGAGTTGGTTAGGTTGATTGGGTTAGGTAAAATAGTTAGTTTTGTTATAATTTCTTCATCAAATATAACATTCGTGGTTTCTTCAATTTTAAGGGTATATTTGTTATAGACCCTATATGCTCGACTCGTGGTTGAGTACCCTAGAAAAATTCCTGGGGTTGATTTTGATTGAAATTTTTCTAGGTAGTATTTTGTACTTAGGATATGTACTTTACACCCAAAAACCTTTAGAAAATATAAGTTGGGTATTTTATGGTAATAGATTTTATAAGGCGTTTTATTGTGTCATTTATTTATTATGATCCTATTTTGTTAAATGATTCAAATGTTTAATCTTTGGTTTTGAGAAACCTAACTCAGGTAAATCTAGAATAATCATCAATAATTACTAAGTAGTATCGATTTCCATTTAGTGACTTAATTCCATCAGAATCAAATAGGTCTAGGTGTAGGAGTTAAAGCGTAGCTTGGGTTAAGTTTGATTGAATAGATTTGTGGGTTGATTTTGTTTGTTTACTTTGTTGGCATGGGTTACAGATTGAATTTTCAAAGTTTCTAATTTTAGGGATTCCCTTAACTAGTTCGTTTTGGCTTAATTTTGAAATTAATTTTGTGAGAGTGTGACCTAGTCTTCTATGCCATAAATTAGTTTCTTCTAGTTGGGTCAAAAGACATTTAGGTGTTGATGGTAGGTTAATAATATAAATATTATTTTTTCTAATGGCCTTAAGGGTTATTTCCGGGTCATGTAAGTTCCTAATAAGGCAGTCAGAGTTGGTGAAGGTGACTACATAACCAGTATCATATAGTTGACTGATGCTAAGTAGATTAAACTTAAAATTATCAACTAACAACGCCTTTTTGATAATAAAATCAGAATTTTGTTTAATGTTACCTGACCCAATTACCTTAAGTGTGACATTGTTGCCAAATGCCACTGAGCCTAGGTTTTTGTACTTGATTTTGGTGAACTTAAATTTATCTCTAGTCATATGTTTGGATCATCCACTATCCAACAACCACTGGTTCAAACCATTATGTTCTTACACATAAAGTACCTTGATTTGGATCAATTTATGTAGAGGTGTAAGGATAGATTGATTGAGTTTCACTGCCTAGTTTGTCTCACCCAATCTGGGTTATCAGTCATGTTACTCCTATGAGTATTTTTTGTGAGACAGGTTTTTTTAACTTGATTTGAAATAATTATTTTAAATTAATTTTGAAACATTTGTTTGAAAAAGTTGTAAGAGTAAGTTGAGTTTTGAAAAGTTAAGTTGGATTTTAAAAATTATTAAGTTGGATTTTGAAAATTTTTAAGTTTAAATTTAAAAATTATTAAGTTAAATTTTGAAAATTATTAAGTTAAATTTTGAAAAATTAATTTGAATTTTAAACATTAATTAAGTTGAATTAAAATTGTAAATTAGGTTTAGTATATTAAAGGTAAAATTAATTCAATTGATAGGGTTGGTTGGACTAAATCATTAGGTACTAAATATCTCACTCATTTCTATGTGACAAAACAGGGAATCCTTATTTGTTTTGTGAGATGCATTAATTTTATCTTTGATTTTATGTTAACACTATGATTTGATTGAACTTGTGTTAGATTCAAGTTTAACAATTAGTAAATTGAAAATAAATTTTGATAATTGGCTTCCAGATCCTGGCGATGAACAGAGGCCTTCTTTGACCATAGCCTTATTGGATCAACAACCCTTTCCTAGATAAAGCTTTTAAAGAAATTTTATTCTCCTTTTGAGAAACCCTGGTCTAACTAGTTGAGGATTTGGTGAGGTGGCTTCGGTTAGTTCCACTGAACTAAAAGATCAAATAGGATATGCCTTACCCTACCTGACTTTTTAGACAAGCTTCCCTAATATACTATCATCTCGCCCCACCCTAATACTAGTGTACAAGTTTTAATCATGTCAGATCCTTATCTAACCGATTCTAATCCTAAGCATGACATTTTTGCAGAACAAAAAATAGACAGGCATCAAACAACAATTCAGAAAAACACAAAAAAAGTTATCTAAGTATGAAGGTGGTTTTCCTAATAGCTCCCCCTGGACTAAAGCCTCGATATGGGCTATGTAAGATGTGAATCTTGTCCTTGGGGATATAATACTGATTTGGTCCAGCTTGACTAGTCAAGCTTAACTTTGGGGCCCATGCTTGGACTCGGGTTCTAGTTTGGTTCAATACTGAGTAATATGATCTGTAGCATGGGTTGGTTCGATAACCAAGTCCGGATCGGTTTAGAACTGATTTTTGTTTTCCAAGAATCATGTCAAGATTCTTGGAACCCGAGGTATATCATTCTAGCGCAACTCTAAGTTCCTTTACCTGAGTTTTCAAGGAGGAATTCTCTTCCTCAAGTTTTTGGACTTGAGTTGAGGTTACTTCCTGAACTGGTTCAGTTAAGGAGCTTGAGTTGGCTTCCCCTTTCAGGGTTTTAGCTTCCTGTCGGAGGGATTCAACCTGAACGTTGGCTTTGGCCAACTTTCAGGTTCCAACGCTTTCTTCCGGTTCCGATTCTGATTCGGTGTCAAGATTGTTCGAGGCTGTCAGCGCGAGGAGGTTGGAGTGTGGAGCTTCTTCTTCGTCCTCTGAAGACAACTGTCCCACGTAGCTTGGAGAGCCTTCTTCCTCTGAGTCTTCTTGTTCCCCTTCAAGTTG
>JAGFNQ010001984.1:529127-573634 GCA_024364735.1 Boesenbergia rotunda | reverse complement strand
AATCGGCTCTTAGTCGGACGCGTGGTGACCCACGCTCCCTGAGATGTCCCTGACCGAGAAGCTAGACTCTCACTCCCGCGAGTTATAAGTGGGCATGCTCCCACGACCCTCGGATCGACTCTCAGCCGGACGTGTGGCGACCCACGCTCTCTGAGATGTCCCGACCGAGTAGCCAGACTCTCGCTCCCGCGAGTTATAAGTGCGCCTGCTCCCACGACCCTCGGATCGACTCTCAGCCGGATGCGTGGCGACCCACGCTCTCTAAGATGTCCCCGACCAAGAAGTCAGACTCTCGCTCCCACAAGTTATAAGTGGGCCTGCTCCCACGACCCTCGGATCGGCTCTCAGCCGGACGCGTAGCAACCCACACTCCCTGAGATGTTCTCGATCGAGAAGCCAGACTCGCTCCCGCGAGTTATAAGTGAGTCTGCTCCCACGACCGTCGGATCGGCTCTCAGCCGGACGCGTGGCGACCCACGCTTTCTGAGATGTCCCTAACCGAGAAGCTAGACTCTCGCAACCGCGAGTTATAAGTGGTCTTGCTCCCATGACCCTCAGATCAGCTCTCAGCCGGATGCGTGGCGGCCCACACTCCTTGAGATGTCCACGATCGAGAAGCTAGACTCTCGCTCCCGCAAGTTATAAGTGGGCCTACTCCCATGACCCTCGGATCGGCTCTCAGTCGGACGTGTGGCGACCCACATTCCCTGAGATGCCCCCGACTGAGAAGCCAGACTCTCGCTCCCGTGAGTTATAAGTGGGCCTGCTCCCACGACCCTCGGATCGGCTCTCAGCCGGACACGTGGCGACCCACGCTCTCTGAGATGTCCCCGACTGAAAAGACAGACTCTTGCTCCCGCGAGTTATAAGTGGGCCTGCTCCCACGACCCTCGGATCGGCTCTCAGCCGGACGCGTGGTGACCCACGTTCCCTGAGATGTCCACGACCGAGAAGCCAGACTCTCGTTCCTGTGAGTTATAAGTGGGTTTGTTCCCACGACCCTCGAATCAGCTCTCAACCGGACGTGTGGCGACCCACGCTCCCTGAGATGTCCCCAACCGAGAAGATAGACTCTCTGTCACGCCCCGAGACCAATGGAGCCGCTGATCCAATATAAAATCGGACAACATCTCCCTTGTCCGGTGGATAATTTACAAATACACACAACACACGCAGTTTATAAATTGGCCTCAGGCCTCAAAACAGATATATAATATATGAAAATGAACATATCGAAATGCTAAAACTCTGTAATACTCACCTGAACTGCCCCTTGGGCAGGTGCGAAGCAAAACCACAAACATAAAGTCCAACAGAGGACTCAAAAATACAATACCGTACGAATAAATCCAATACAAGCCCACGACATATAAGAAAATGAATACAACGCATAAGAAATGCTATAAAAATGAAAACCACGCGGAAGCATCCATCAACGGAGTCGTAAGGACCAGGACTGGCAACTGGGCTCCTCCAGCGAGCTATCAACTTGAAAACAAAAATATTACGACGGGTGGTGAGTCCAAGTGGACTCGCGGGTATATAGAAAGATATGCATGGCTAAAAATTAGCTAAAGCAGCTATATAGAATCAACATGATACAGTCTCCATAATAATATCAGAAGCATGCATAACTGAAATAATAAAGGATTGTACATACCAGAAATCAGTCTATCATGATCATAATATGACTCGTACCATACGAGCAAGTGCAGGATCAACAAACCATACCAAAAGTACCTCCTGTATATACATGTCAAACAAGTGCAGCAAGTAAATGCAGCAAACACAATCAATGCACAAATGCATCATATGCACATGATGCAATGTCATGGTCACCCCCTAACTCCAGTCAAGCCACCGAGACAGGCGATACTGTGTCGGCCGAGTGGGTAGAGTAGTGACACTGTCAGCACTATGCCATCACTACTCCTGAGTGACCGAGTGGACAAGATGCTGGTGGAGTAAACACTCCACCCCATGTATATATGGGGGAGATATCTCTCTCATCTTCTCTGGTCTATGGGAAGAGAAGGGATCCCTGCCTCCTACCACGCTCCGAAACCACTACCCATGAGCGGACGAACGGAGCAGTACAGAGCAAATACACACACCCAGCGGTATCCACTAACCCATGAGTGGTCGTGTGTACATATCATATGTCGGAAGACGATTAAGCTCAACCACAAGGGAGTCGCTGATCGTCGGCATGCAACAGTGCAAGTATGGTGCATGACTAATACATGCAAACCCTACCAGGCCATCGACACATAACTCAACCTATCATGCACAGGTCATATGTATGCATCATAACCCAATCAATCCTATATCCAGATACACGTGCAAGTATGAATAGAATCAACCAATGCAACCATACAATGGTATGCTAAACCCTATCCACATACTCATGCTCATACCAATGCTATACAGAATCAGATAACAAATAACGAGACTGTATAGAAGTAAATTTAGATCATATCCAAGGTCAAGCATAAGTATCAAGCAGGATAACAAAACGGTAGCAGATAAAGGTCAATATCAGCCTACTACATAAATAACATCTAGCCATGCATAAAGATAAAGTGGACTATAGAATACAAGCAAGAAGTACCCGCCTCCAAGAGTAGTGAAGTCCGTATCAAGCAGAAAGAACTATCCGCCAATAATAAGCAGTAATAAATCCAATTAAGCTCCTGTATCAAGGATGTATTTAATTAGCTATTCCAAAGATAGTAGCTAGCTAATTAAATTCCTAATCCGTATTAGGGTTTACCCACTTGTCCCCTTTTATTTAATTACGTCTGATTAAATGGGAAGATCCCTAATTATCCCACGTAATTAAGGTTCATGTTTAATCATAAATTTCAATCTATCACGACTCGGTTTGATATAGTGTCATATTCTATATTAAACCCACCATTTGTTCTAATTTAATATATACACACGGTTAGATCAGGTTTCATCTCCTAATCTAACTCCCTCCCAAGACATCTAGGTAAAGTGGAAGAAACAACCTCTTATCTATTCATACACACCAACCTACTGATCAAGAACCAAAACAACATAGATCAGTTTTGAATTTACCACGGAGCTACACATCTACAAGCTCCACAACATAGATCCAAATCCATCAGTCTAATTCAAATTCACAAAGCTTACCTTAAGAAGCTCACGGCAGGGATCTTCTACAGCTCCACCACAGCATGATTCAACTCCAATCAACAAATCAAATCTGAGCATCAATAGAAAACATCCAAACTTCAATAGCTAATCCAAATGAAGGAGTTGCTACAACAATGCAAATCACACTCCAATTCCCTGGTCCATCATTGATCACAGATTTCTAACAGAGTCAAAATAGAAATCTATTACAACCAAATCAATACCTTACCTCGGATCTCAGGAAACCAACATTCAAATCAAACCGAAATCTACAACCAATTCACAACAGCAGGGAACTCTTACCCCAGTTGCTACTGGCGTCGCTCCCTTGAACCAAGACCAACCATGGATCAGCGAGGTATCGACTCTTGAGTTCCTGGCTAAGTGAACCCTAGCTCATCTCCGGTGGGACTCCAACCACGCGAGGGTGTCGTTGGCCGACTTGACCACAACAGTGCCCCAAAACGCCTGCGGTGAATCCCTAGCTTCCACTCGCGAGGTGATTTGGGAATCGAGGAGATCGGAGCCCAGTCACTCGCATGATCTCAAGGCAGGGTTCGCCGGAGAGGTGGAAGATGACGAAGAGGCGATGGTGGCGTCGGCCTGCGGCTAGGGTTTGCGAGAAGAAAAGGGTGGCGAGGTCGGTGCTGCTGCGATCGACTGTGGAGGAGTCGAGCGAATGGGTTTTTGGTCAAGTATATAAGTCGGTTCATTTTGCATTTAGGTCCCCAAGTTTGGCTTTTGCAATTTAATCCCTAGGGTTTTGAATTCCTTATCCATTAAACCCTTAAACTTTGTCCCAGAGCCCGGAAAATTCTAGGAACTTTTCGAAAAATTTTCCAGAGTGGAATAAACATGTTGGATTTAACACTCTCGCTCCTGCGAGTTATAAGTGGGCATGCCCCCCACGACCCTCGGATCGGCTCTCAGCCGGACGCGTGGCGACCCACGCTCCCTGAGATGTCCCCGACCGAGAAGCCAAACTCTCGCTCCCGCGAGTTATAAGTGGGCCTGCTCGCACGACCCTCGTATTGGCTCTCAGCCTGACGCGTGGTGACCCACGCTCCCTGATACTTCCCCGACCGAGAGGCCAAACTCTCGTTCTCACGAGCCATAAATCGAGATCTGCTCCCATCCATCACCTCAGCTCGGATCTCAGTCGGACGCGTGGCGACACACGCTCCCTGAGTACTACCCGATTGAGCGTACTGTTCATCGTCTTTAGGAGGTCTATGGGCGGGTAAGTCTTCATGGCTTCCTTATCCTAACTCCTAAGTCGGGCGTGTAGGCTACCCACGCCCCCGAAATCAAACCCGCTCAACGAGGACGCCCCGAACTGCCCGAGCAGGATGCTTCACCCACTTGACGTGAATTTGGCCCCCATATGGTCTATCGATTTCCCTTGAATGGCTAGCACTTAAAAGCTTTCGAGCTTGAGTATTTTACCCTGTCACTCACACAGGTCGAATTGCTGAATCGTGCTGCTTCCCGAGCGACTGACATATAGAAATCCTCGCACGTGGGTATTTCAAGTGCTCGCTCGTCAAAATGGGGCGGGCAAGCATTCCCTCACTCAGGTCGCTTGCACCCGGACCCCCAACACTCAAACGCCAAGCGTACACATACAAAAGGGTAAAGGAAAAGACTAACATTCATAGTAGGGATGTTACAAAAATGAGGCTCGGCCTCTACCCAAACAGAGAAAGCAAAAAAGGGGATAGCGCTAGTCTAATGTCTATGGGCGTGTTGCTGAGGCGCGGCAAGAGCCCGTACAGCCTCCAGCTCCTTCTGAGCTATCTCTAGTTTCGACTCTAGGACAGCACGCTACCTCCTGATCCGGGCAAGGTCTCTTGAGCGAGCTGTCAATTCCTGCTCTTTGCCCGTCAGATTGACACGTAATGCAGCAGCTGACTGGCTCACCTCCAGGAGCTCCGCCTTGACTTTGGCCAGCTCCGCCTGCGCTTGGTGCTCTAGGTCCCGAGCCGTGCGCTCCGTGTATTCCAAGCAGGCAATATGGCGTCGCGCCTGAATAACCACCTCGTTAGCCGAGCTCAGCTTTGCCCGAACCTCCATAAGGGGCGCATCTACGTGGGTCACACGATCTCAAAGAGCCAAGTTCTCGGCTCGCAGACTGGTGAGGGTCTCCTCGTCAGACCTCAGCTATGCATGACGAAGCTGAGCCTCCAGTCTCTCCACTTGGGACTCGGCCTATTGCAAAGCCCGAGCCTGAAATATGAAACAAACGGCTGTGTCATAGACCGAGCCAAGGAACTATAGAAAGAGAGAAAACAAATCGTAAACCCAAGAAAAAGGGGCGCAAGAAAGAAGCGTGAGTCAATAATGAACCGTACATGACTGGCCTCCGAAGTAAGGGCGTTAGCCCTATCGATCGGGTCCCGATAGGCGGACTCCTGGAGGCCTTGACACAACTGGTCGCTAAGTGGACCATACAAGTGAGACACCCGAGCCAACTCGTGCGGATTGGTGACCGGAACCTCATAGGTCGTACGGGTGTCAGCCCGAGACGGGAGGACTAGATGCAGAGGGTGAGGGCCTGTAGCTCCCTCAGGAAGAGAAGGGGGAGACCTATCAACCCGGATTCCCGAGGAACCAGCCTGAGTCAAAGGAGGCGTCGACGGAGTGTCCCCCTGGATAGAAGATGTTGGAGTAATAGGCACGGACGCAGGCAGAATCGGAGTTGCCGACGAAGAGGTTACTGGAGGGGACGCAACTCGGGCCCTCTTCCCTAATGAGGAGGTGGTGGTGGTCCCGAAGGGAGGCGAACAGTTGGCCGGTCGATCCCTACTGCGCCTGGTCTCCAGTGGACAGGTGTCCACGTCTAAGACCTCGAGATCGGAATCCGGCACCTCTCCCTCCGGCGCCTTCTCCTTACTTGAAGAAGGCACATTAGGGGAAGTCATCGCCGGAGGAGTAGACGCCGGGGTAGTTGAAGATTTGCCGACTTGAGCAGCGAAAGCGGCATCGTCCAGAAGGAATCCTGCTTTCAAGGTCGCCGTCAACATGGTGCCTAAAAGAAAACGCGGGGTCGCCGGGGAAGTTTGCCGAAAGGCGAAGGGCGCTAGAGCTCTTGACAATGGCAGCAAAGGAGTACCGAAAGATAAGGAGTGTCACGGTCGACACCTATATATAGGGTAGACGCAGCCCATCCTAGCTGTTCGAAGAAAGTCGTAGGAAAACAGGATCGTATCAGGGCCCTCCGATTAGGTCCGCGAGGAATCTCGAAGTTCGATGGTACGCACACATTCCCCGCAGCAGACGTTTCACTATCCGAGGCACTGGTAGCTGGCGACTGGCCCTTCAGTGGCCAAGAATCCTCTTAGCGGGGGACACGTGTCCCCGAAATTAATGTAGTCATTATGAGAGGAGATATGAAGCATCTTGTACCCCAGATAGGACCGACAGTTGACCCGCCAACCAGGTGGCCAAGGCAAGAAGACCCCGACCTGCAGCAGACGGACGCGTGGCGGCCCACGCTCTAGGATCGCTGCCTGACTGAGTGTCCCAACCCTCGTCGTCGCCAGTTATAAGTGGACATGCTCCCACGACCCTCGGATCGGCTCCCAGTCGGACGCGTGGCGACCCACGCTCCCTGAGATGTCCCCGACCGAGAAGCCAGACTCTCGCTCTTGCGTGTTATAAGTGGGCATGCCCCCACGACCCTCGGATCAACTCTCAGCCGGACGCGTGGCGATCCACACTCCCTGAGATGTCCCCGATCGAGAAGTCAGACTCTCGCTCTTGCGAGATGTCACCGACCGAGAAAGCCAGACTCTCGCGTTCGCAAGTTATAAGTAGGCCTGCTCCCACGACCCTCGGATCAACTCTCAGTCAGACGCATGGCGACCCGTGCTCCCTTAGATGTCCCCGACCGAGAATCCAAACTCTCGCTCTCGAGTTATAAGTGGGCATACTCCCACGAACCCCTCGGCTCAGTTCCTAGTCAAGCACGTGGCGACCCACTCCCTCAAGATCTGATCGAACGAGCAGCTCTACCCACGTCTTAACGAGGAAAGGCCCCGAGTGGCCAACACTCAGGAATTATCGCACTATAGTACCTCACCCATTCGCGCATAAGCCAAGTCGCTCGGTCACGTCCTCACCAGAGTGGTTGGCACTTAGAAACTATTGCGCTCTGATTCGCCCAAGGTGGCAATGTTTGGTGCAGATAGAAGGGGGTGCGTGGAAAGAAATATGGTAAAAGGGATGTGGTACAGAACTGAGGCGAGCCTCTATAGAAGGGAAAACCAGGAAGGTAGGAAACACAAAAGCCCGACCCTCACTTGAAGGGTCGGTAGACTTCCTCTGGCAAGCCCTCATACATGTTCGACATCGTGACCACAGAATCAGGTAGGTCGCAGGCGATGTGGCCCCCCTACCTGAGCTGCCTCAGGATGTTAGACTGCTAGCATCGAAGTACAGCTAGGAGACGATCGGATACTTGCTCAGTGAACTCGCCCGAGTTGACATATTCCACCCGCCGAGCATACCACCGAGTCGCTTCTTCCGCCCTATACACTTGCAGCTCCTTCAGCTCTGCCTGAGCTGCCTCCCAGGTCACCTGCCGCCCACGCAGCCGATCCAGCTCTGCTTGAGCTGCCTCCCAGGTCGCCTGCTGCTCGCACAACTGATTCAGTTCTTCGGCCTGAGCGCTCAACTGACTCATCAGCAAGCCGACCTCCTGCTCTTTGGCCTGCAGTTGTGCGCGTAAAGGCTCAACAGCCTGGTTCACCTCCTGGAGCTCAGCCTGAGTCTTCTGAAGGTCCGCCTGTAGCCGATCCTTGGTTTTCCAAGCGTGAAGTTGCGTGTGTTCGGCCTGTGCAACCCGGTGTTGCGCTTGAGCTGCCGCCGTGTTAGCCGTGACGATTTGTGCCTTGGCAGTCTCTAGTTCGTCCTTCGCCTGGTCCAGTAGGTCCTAAAGGTCGATCACTTCCGCCCTCAGGCTATTTAGGGAGGCATCACTGGAAGCCAGCTGAGCATGCCGAAGCCGAGCCTTCAGATACTCCACCCGTCGCTTAGCTCGAAATTGAGCCTTGGTATGACACAACAGGGACATGCACATGCTGTAGCTCGTGGACCAAAACTGCCAGGTACAAAGATCGGTTAGTGTCTCAACTAAGGAAAGAGTGGAGCCCGAACAGAGACAGCGTTGGTATACCTGGGTGGTTGTCCCCATAAATTGATCAGCCTGGATGCTCGGAGCGTAGAAGTCACTCTCTCGCAGACCATATCGAAAATGATCCGCCGGCAAGCCGTGCAGCTGAACGCCCTACGCCTGCATAGGGGCCGCGCCGCTCGACACCTTCATGCTCATAGTTCGGTCGGACAGTGAAGGCGGCACTAGATGCAACAAGCGCTCCTCAGCAGGTTCCCCCGACCGAGTAGGGGAGAGCCCATCCGCCTGGAGGAGAGCAAGCTCCTCTGGGGACACCTGAGGGGAAGAAGACGACAGCACAACGAAGTCAGTAGCGGGCTCCTTGCCCTCTCGCCGGCCGCTAAGTCGGCTAGAAGAGGTCGTCGCCAGATTAATTGTTAAGGTCGAGGGCTCCTCTCGACGTGCTCGCTTCCGTCGGAGAGCTAGAGGTTGTTCATCCGCCGAGCTGGACCAGGAGATTTCCTCATCATACAGCACGGGTACAAGAGGAACAAGGGCTTGCGCCGCTTCAGTAGACAGGGGGTTAGCCTCTCGCTCAACCAGCCGCTCGGCCATGCGGGCCTCTAGCTCTGAGTCATCCAGGTCGTAGCTCTCCTCCAGAGCCGCCGAATGCATCAGGTCAACTGCAAGAGGAGCAATGTTCAGTAAGCCCTAAAAGGAGAAGGAAGAGTATGGAAGGCTTACCGAAGGAAGAAGGCCGGCGAAGTGGGGTGGGGCTGAGCCCGAACACGGACAGGATATCCTCACACAACAGCTATCCCCCATGCAAACGCCGACCCCCGATCTTAGAGAAGGCAAATTGGTACCGGGGGAATGATCGGAAGTCCTTGTGCATAGGTGGGGGAGCAGGAAAATTCAGCAAAAAGCCGACCGGCTAGGCCGGGCTCGGGATAGGACGAATATAGAAATATCTTTCCTTCCAACCCTTGTTGGAGGACGGGAGTTTCGACAGACAAGAAGTGCCCGATCGGGCCTAAAAAAAGAAGTCACCGGGTTCTTGCCTTTTTGGGCAAAAGAAGTAATAGAAGGTTTCAGGGAGAATGGGAATTTGATACAAAGAGAAGATGATGATTAACCCACAAAGGAGTCGAATGGCATTCGGAGACAATTGGGATAGGTTAATACGAAAGTAACGACAGACGGTGGAAATGTAGGGGTGAACTGGGAAATGCAGCCCGGCCTGCAGATGATCTCGAGAAAGGGTAATATAATGCGGCGGAGGTTTAGCAGGTTGGTCGGAAGATGAGGGCAATACGAGAGAATGGTCGGAGGGGATATAGTAGTCTGTTCGGATCACCTCGAGGTCATGGTGATCAAGCACCGACACCATAGTAGTATACTAGGGGGACGGGGAAGGAGATGAAGAGGCCATTAGAAGCAAACAAGAGAAGGAAGACTGACCGGGAGAAAGGACGTCGGAGAAGATGAACGGAGCAGAATGCCTCGCCAGAACCCTAGTAAGGGATTGGGAAACAGCGTTTCGACGTTGGGAGTAAAAAAAGGCAAGGGTGAAAAATGCCCGGTAAGTTCCTATTTATAGGGCCCCGGAAGCAAAGACGGCCGCCCGACGGCGGGCCAGAGAGTAGGCGTCAGGGGACGCAGGCTGTCCGATCAGGCCCAGAAAAGTCCCGGGGGCGAAGTGTCCCACGTGCCCGCTCATCATTCGACATAACAGGCGGCGAACGCCTCGTCGCTCGAGGAAGAGACACATATTGTAGCGGTTAAATGCGGTAATAAACGCACGAGATTCGAATCTGCTCGAGCATCCCGGGGAGCCAGAACCGAAGAGACGGGTGATGTGACAGGTTCTGTCGATCGGGATGCCCGCCCACAGCCGACCATCCAGGTCGGCAAGGAAGAGTCGGACCATTCGAGTGCACCAGGCTCGCTTCAATAGATGACAGTCCAGTCAGTCGGACTCGACGCCTCCTTTGACTAGACTCGAGGGGAATGCTTATGATCCCACCCTTGCTTACGGGTAGCTCGGCCCGCTTAGCCAGCCAGCCTGGCGCCACAAAGGCCCTGCAGAAGGGCCGACGACGACCTCACCAGGGGAGTCCTTGAGTCAGGAAACCCTTGAGGTGCTCGTTGACCAACCCCGGGCAGGGTCGGTCGGATCGACTCCGAGCGTCTCCCAATTCAGTCACATAAACCCGCACCCCGACCTGAATTAGGGTCAGGCAATCCCAGCGGACGCGTAGCGGCCCACACTCCCTCAGCATCCCATGGATTTGACAACTCACCGAACCAAGACAAAGCCAGACAGACACAACTCAGCGAACCCCCGGCTCAAGGCGTGCCCCGCGCCTCAACTCCTCTAGGCGGGCGCGTGGCGACCCACGCTCCCTGGCCATTACCCGACCCAGTCCTCGGCATTCAGACCCGCAGGTCGGTGCTCGGGCTACGGACTAAACCGTCCCTATGCCTCCCTATATCATTACATCCAGGGTACAATCCTGCTGTCAGGGTACTACGCACCTTGCCCATTTATGACACCCCTCGCGAGTATCACATCCGTTCAGTACTGTCATACTGCCTCAGCATCCGCACCATGCCACGGTACTTTCAGGTTCTCTCATACGAGCTGACAGTTGCCACACCCCTGTCTCGTCGACACGGACATGGGGTTGTCTGCTCCCCCGGCTATATAAGCTCTCCACTCCTCATTCCGCTGGTATGCGCGCGAGCTCTCTCTCTCTACTACTGCATTTCCATCTGCTCCACTATATTACCTGCGGATACTGACTTGACCGTCGGAGTGCCTGACCGGGGAAACTCCCCGGCGGGTTTGCTAACGACCACTGTTTTGCAGGCCAAAGCCAAGTCGGCGCCACCTCAGCCGCTCGTGTCACCTGGGGGACCATCCGGCCCTTGGGACTTCCACCTCGCTTCGCGATAGGATCAACAAATATTTCAGATTAATTGCAACAATAACTTAAAATACACATAAACTAGTTAATTGAATTGAACTAGTAAAAGGCTAAGACACAAGAAGTTACTTGGTTACAACTTGGATGGTTGCTAATTCAAGAGGGTTGAAGCTCACTATCAAAATCTCTTTCCGGCGGAGAAGCCTTTTACAAACTTTATAGTACAAGACAAAAGCTAGAAGCACAATGAAAAATAAGGAAGAATTCGTATGCAGTTCAATTGATTGATTGGAATAGAGCTCTGGGGATCTAGTTATAGCCCTGATCAATTCTATTTGATTGCTGATATGGCACTATAGGGGCACCCGAGTGATTGAGGGCGCCTGACACGTGGCTTGTGCGTTATCTGATGCGTAACGTTCACAAATACCTAGGGGTGCCCCAGTGACTATTAGTCAGCAACTTATTGACCAGTCTCTAGCGAGTCTACTTGGGTGATTTTCGGGCCTTCCAGAATTGGGCTCACCCGAACCCTTCTCCTTCCGCAGCTTCCGCGTCCCTTGGATGCACCGAGCCCGTCGGCTCACTTCCCCGTGCAATCCTTCTCATCTACTGCGTCTTACGCTCGACTTCCTCCACTCCTAAGCTCCTACACACTTGAACAGAGGAATCAAAACTATAACAGGATCTAACCTAACATAGTTGATCACATCGCAACCAACCGAGACACCAACAATCTCCCTCTTTTTGATGTGCATCAATCCAAATTCAGTTAGGGTCAAACAAAAAATAATAACACTAAGTAAGACAATTAAAGATAAAAAAAATATTTACAATTTAAAAATCATAACTTCCCCTGAACTTGCTATTCTCCCCATTTGATCACAGCAAAAAAATTGGACACAAAAAAGAGTAGAGAAAGGGAAAAGAAAAAGATATGAATTGCACGTAGAGAAATATGAAAATTATTTTAAGGATTTTTAAAGTTTAAAAAAATGAATTTCTAAAAAATATTTTCGTTCGAAAATTTTGAAAATTTTTGTACAAGTGTAATAAAATATTTGAGAACATGTCAAACAAATTTCGAAATGAAATAAATTTTCTATGATAAAAAATACATCAAATATTCGTAGAAAATAAATCAAATTCTTGAAGATTGAATTTTTAATATTCGAAATTATATCAAAAAATTTAGAGAAAATTATATTAAAGTCAACCGATAAATAGTAGATCTTGAAAAATCGAATTTGATAAAAATAATTTTCTATCAAAATTTAAAATTAGAAATCAAATTGAAAGAAAAAAATTTATAGAAAATCGAAAATATGTTAGAAAATTTTGAAAATTTTTGTATAAGTGGAAAATAGAGTTTTGAGCTTTTACAAAAAAAATTTAACTTTAAAAATGTTATCCTAGACCAAAAATAAATTAAATACTAATAGAGTAAAATTTTTGAAGAATAAATATATAAAATCCAAAAACACTTCAAAAAATTCGAATAAAATTTTATTGAAGTCTACTGATCATATATAGATCCAGAAAAATTGGATCTGGGAAATTTTTTTGTCTATTTTTAAAATTTAAAATCTGAATATCGAAGGATAAATCATGAATATTCGAAAAAATCTCAAAAATTCACAGTAAGTAGAAAAAAATATTTTTGTATTGAGCAAAAATATGAACATAATTTTATCAATGTAAAATTCTACTGACATCCATTTTTCAAAGAAGATTTAATAATGAAGAGTGAAAAAAAAATATTGACAACAAAAAAAATGTTAGTATGTTTCTAGATAACACTAAAACATATAATGACTGAACATTAATTTAATAATGACTTAGGAATCTAAAACAAGTTCCTATATACAAGGTTAACTAAAAATTTGGGAGAAATATAATTTTTGGGTATTTTTCTATGTTGGCCCCTGTAATTTTAATACATCAGTTCAAATTATCAGGATTACTATTTTTTCTTTGTCGTAAATATGGAATATCAAATTCTAATTTTTCAACTAAGTTTCTCAAATTAACATTTTTATTTTTCAAATTATCAGAAATAGAAGAACATGCACTAGTCAATTTCTTTTTCAATTCTCGATTCTCTTTTTCTAATTTACAATTAGCTTTAAGCATCGCTTTTATTCCAGAATATAATTGATCGTGAGGGAAAAGACATACTTCACATACTGGGTCGCTTTCTAAAAGAGGGACTCCCCCTTCGTCGCTATTTTCTTCTAACGCAGCTCTCCCTTCATCAGTGCTCTCCTCTTGATGACTTGCCATTAGTGCAAGTCCAACGTATTTTTCAATTTATGATTCATCGGATGAGGTCTCGTCCCAAGTGACTTTCAGCGCCTTCTTCCTCTTTGGCTGGTTCTTGGGTTTGGGGTACTGGTCTTTTAGATGACCCTCCTCATTGCAGTTATAGCATCGTTGTACGTTTCTTCGAAGATTGCATTTTGCCCTAAAACTTTGAAAATTTATTAGCCTTTTTAAAGAAACTTTTAAGGTTTTTTACCATTTTCGTCGTTTTTTCATCATCCATTGACGACTCCTCCTTGTTCTGATTTTTCCTCATGTTCAGAGCGGCGTTGTCCATTTTCCTGCTCTTCCCTACACACTAAGATTCGTGAAGCTCAAAAATCGAAAAGAGTTATTCTAAAGTACTGACCTCAAGGTCTTTTGATATAAAGTATGCATCGATTACTGAGGTCCAATCCAGGGTTCTCGGGAAAGCATTTAGTGTGTACCGTTGAGCATCGCGATTTGTTACCTTTTTCACCGAGGTTCTCAAGGCTCGTGATTAGCTCTTTTATCTTGGCGTGCAGTTGGGCAATTGATTGCCCGTCTTCCATTCAGAGGTTGGTAAGTTGGCTTCGAAGGATATCTCGTTGCGCCAGTTTTGCCTGTTGATCTAAAGCATGAAATTGAAAAATAGAATTTTGCCAATACGTAAACACTTACAGGGGTCTCGCTCGCTCGTCCTTTGCTCTTTCGTGCTCATCGTCGGAAGAAATATCACGCGTAGATCGGAAAGTTCTTCGGCTTCCACAAACCAAATCCCACCAAGTTGGATGTTTCCTTCTCGAGTATTTCTTGCCTCTATCTTGGACGCACTCCTTCCCCTTTTATAATAGAGGATCCAAGAAGGGGAGGGGGGGGGGGGGGGGGGAAGAAGTGGAGACGTGGGGTGAGAAGTGGGCACCTTACGTCTCCCACTTCCTACATCTCCCACTCGTCCAAGTCAAGTCACAGAGACTAAATAAGAATCAGATCACAAAGACCATATCATAACTAGGTTACAAAAACCAGATAGTCACAAAGACCATATAGTCACATAGACTAATTGAACATCCAATTCATACTTTAGGGAAAATGATTCGTGTGACAGCATGCATACTGAGCAATCATTGCTAAGAAAGTTGTGACACTTAACTTAGCTGCTCTCTGAGCGATCAATACCAAGAAAGTTGTTACACTTTACATAGTCGCTAAAACGAAATTATGATGGAAAACGGCAACTCTCATAAGTAAAGAGAAGTAGAGAGAGAAGAAAGATAGAGAGAAAGAGAGAAAGAAAGAAGAGGTAACCAAATGACTTTCTTCATTGATTGATCTAACTTGTCTATGAGATACACAATTTATAGGGACCTTTGAATACCTAGTCAAATAAAAAATTAATAACAAAACGGTTAATTAACAGATTTATAAAGAATCTGTTAATTAACATATTAATAAGAAAACATCTAATAAATATTAACGGATTAAACAGAATTTGGTCACCAAACTCTAACAATTTCCACCTTGACGCGAATTCCATAAATCTTCAAAAGAACATTCTCCACCTCTTCCACAAAACCCCCACAGGTAAATCTCAGCATCTAACACCAACCAAGTTCAAGCAATGTTTAAGCTTGTTTATAGGGAGTGCCTTAGTCATCATATCAGCAGGATTATCATGAGTACTGACTTTCCTAACAATAATATCACCACGAGCAATAACATCACGTATAAAATGATACCTCACATCAATGTGTTTTGTCCTCTCATGAAACATCTGATCTTTCGTGAGGAAAATGACACTCTGACTATCACAAAAGACTGTAGTAATCTGTAAGTCTTCGCTAAGCTCACTGAAGAGTCCTTTCAACCAAATAGCTTCCTTATAAGCTTCCGTAATGGCCATATACTCAGCTTCTGTAGTGGACAATGCAACTGTATTCTGCAAAGTAGCTTTCCAACTGATAGCACAACCACCAACAGTGAACACGTACCCTGTAAGTGATCTTCTTTTATCAAGGTCACCTGCAAAGTCAGAATCAACATATCCAATAACTGCATCTCTATTACTTCCAAAATGCAAACAAATATCAGAAGTCCCTCGTAAGTATCTGAAAATCCACTGAACTGCCTTCCAATGCTCTTTACCAGGATTTGCCATGTATCTACTAACTGTACTCACTGCATGTGATAAATCTGGGCGTGTACAAACCATAGCATACATGAGAGATCCCACTGCACTAGAATATGGAACCCGTGACATATAATCAACCTCATCATCTGACTGCGGACATAAATCAGCTGAAAGTCTAAAGTGTGCAGTTAACGGAGTACTAACAGACTTGGCAGAATGCATGTTAAACCGATGAAGTACTTTCTCAATATACCCTTTTTGACTTAGGTATAATTTACCTGCCTTTCTGTCTCTCAGAATCTCTATCCCAAGTATTTTTTTGCAGCTCCCAAATCTTTCATCTCGAATTCTTTATTTAGTTGGGCTTTGACCTTTCTTATCTCGTCCTTATTATTGGTCGCAATCAACATATCATCAAAATATAAGAGCAGATAAATAAATGATCCATCATCAATTTTCTTAAAGTAGGCACAACTGTCATAGCTGCTTCTTCTGAAATCATGAGTGATCATAAACGAATGAAACCTTTTATATCATTGCCTAGGTGACTGCTTCAAACCATAAAGGAACTTTTTCAGCAAGCATACATAATCCTCTTTTCCTGAGACTTCAAAACCTTCTGGTTGTTGCATATAGATTTCTTCCTCAAGTACCCCATGAAAGAATGTTGTCTTCACATCCAGCTGCTGCAACTCTAAGTCATGCATGACCACAATACCAAGGAAAGCTCGAATCGTACTATGCTTTACAACTGGGGAAAATACATCAGTGAAGTCTACTCCTGGAATCTGACTGAAACCTTTAGCAACTAGTCTGGCTTTGTACCTGGCTTCTTCAACTTCTGGTATTCCCTCCTTTCTTTTAAATATCCACTTGCAGCGAACAATTTTCTTACCCTTAGGTAATTTCACCAAGTCCCATGTGTCGTTCTTACCAAGTGACTCCATCTCCTCCTGCATAGCAATTATCCACTTACCAGAATTATTGCAGCTAATTGCTTCTGAATGCGTCTCAGGTTCTTCACCAGAATCAATCTCCTCAGCCACGTTTAAAGCATAAGCGACCAAATCAGCCTCTGCATATCTCTGAGGGCGTCTAATTTCTCTCCAAGGTCTATCTTTTGCAATGGAATATTGTGAAAGTGCTTGTGATGAACTTGTTCCATCCACAACATCTAGAATAGGCTCTGGAGTAGTCTCTGTAGATATCGGCTCAATCTCAATCTCCACCTGTGTGCTTGTCTTCTGCTTATCTTCCTCAGAAAGAGTTTTAGATGGAGACCCCTGAACCATGCAAGTCTCGTCAAAAATAGCATCTCTACTGATGATGACTTTCCCGGTCTCTGGACACCAAAGTTTGTATCCCTTCACTCCTTGTCTAAAGCCTATAAATATGCACTTCACCGAACGAGGCTCCAACTTTCCATTATCAACATGAGCATACGCAGGACATCCAAAAATTCTCAAATTAGAATAACTAGCAGGAGTACCAGACCATACCTCTTGTGCAGTTTTCCTTTCAATAGCAATTGATGGAGAGCGATTTACAAGATCACAGGCATACGCAACGGCTTCTGCCCAGAAAAATTTCGGTAGCCCAGCATTAAGAAGCATACAACACACCTTGTCCATTAAAGTCCTATTCATCCTCTCTACTACACCATTTTGTTGAGGAGTATACCGAACTGTATGATGCCTCACAATACCTTCAGCTCTGCATAAGGCATTAAACTCACCAGAACAAAACTCCAATCCGTTATCAGTTCGATGATGCTTTAATTTCCTCCCTGTCTGGTTCTCAATCATGATCTTCCACTCCTTAAAGGTAGTAAACACATTGCTCTTATGTCTTAAAAAGAATGCCCAAATTTTTCTTGAGAAATCATCAATAATAGTTAACATATAGAGAGCACCACCTTTAGATGGTACTTTAGAAGGTCCCCACAAATCAGAATGAATGTAGTCTAATATACCCTTTGTGTTATGAATGCCAACTGAGAACTTGACTCTTTTCTGTTTGCCAAAAACACAGTGCTCGCAGAACTTTAGGTTTGTAATACTTTGACCATCAAGAAGTCCTCTCTTGCTCAATTCAACCATGTCATTCTCACTCATATGACCCAAACGCATATGCCAAAGTCTTGTAACATCAGAATCAGACATAGACGACCTTGCGACGGCAACATCACCGATTACTGTGGATCCCTGCAGAACATATAAACCGGCAGTTCTTCTTTGTCCCTTCATCACAACAAGAGACCCTTTACTAATCTTCACAGCTCCACCTTCACCAGTGTACTTGTACCCTTTAGAATCAAGAATACTCAAAGAGATCAGATTTCTCTTCAAATCAGGGACATGCCTCACATCACCAAGTGTCCGAATGACACCATCAAACATCTTAATTCTGATCGTACCAATACCAGCAATTTTGTAGGATGCATTATTGCCCATCAAAACGGCACCACTCAAAACCGTTTCATATGTTGAAAACCAATCCCGATTGGGACACATATGAAACGTACAGCCAGAATCAATAATCCATTCCTCACTCTGCTTCAAATCAGCATCAGAGGCAACGAGAAGTTCACCATTACTGTGATTTTCAATAACATCAAACTCACCAGACTTCTCTGTCATGCACAACTGCTCCAATTTTAGCCATAGTGCAGCAGCGGATTTTTTCTTCATACTTGCCGTTGTCATTAATCCCGGTTGACATCCAACCTAGCTCTGATACCACTTGAAATGAAATTATGATGGAAAAACAACAACTCTCATATAATAAAGTAAAGAGAAGTAGAGAGAGAAGAAAGATAGAGAGAAAGAGAGAAAGAAAGAAGAGGTAACCAAATGACTTTCTTCATTGATTGATCTAACTTGTCTATGAGATACACAATTTATAGGGACCTTAGAATACCTAGTCAAATAAAAAATTAATAACAAAACGGTTAATTAACAGATTTATAAAGAATCTGTTAATTAACATATTAATAAGAAAATATCTAATAAATATTAACGGATTAAACAAAATTTGGGTCACCAAACTCTAACAGTCGCTCTATCACATGAATCAGAGACATCAATCATTTTCTTTTACCCCAAACTAAATCATTTACATTAATATGAACATCTCTAATCCCTCGTAATGACAATTAAGTCAAGAGCATGTTCAGTATTTCCATTCAATACAATTATTCACAATCACATTTTAAGTACTCAACAAAAAATGTAATTGGTCGACCAGTGAATAAGTGTCAATGTTGCAAATCTCTCTTAGTCTTCCTATTTAGCTTGAATTTATTCATTCTAATCAGTTGTTTTCCTAGTTATGCTCCATAGACCGAATCATCCATAGCGAATAGGATACATGCTAAGGTAGCAGACATTGATTAAAATTTCAAGCAGACAGCTAAATAGTCACATAGGATAAATCTGAGATTAACTTATAATCTCAAGGGTCTCACATAGTAGAGAAGCAGAGATTCATTCTCCTATTACCCTTATTGTCGTTATAGCACATGTGGTATAAATCACATGCTACGATGTTTTTCTCTTTTAACGAAAGGGAGTGCATGTTTTCTCAAAATTAACATCGTACAGATTTGATCTAGACATACCTAATGTCTAATCCTGAATTCAACTTATGAATTCCTATCTGGCTTTAAGCAGATTCAGTAAATGATGTGTTCATTTACTCTGATCATTATATAAGTGATCTCATATTGATACAAAAATCAAGGTGACCCCAACTTATGAGTATGTCTCTATACACAGCTACATAAGTTGTCAAATAAGTCATGGTCTTACCTCTATTTATACTCATCAAACAGAGATGATTGTCTATGTGAGCGAACCAATCTCAACCTTACTTAGTAAAAGGATCTGCAAGCATAGCACGAGTACGAATATACTCAAGGACTACCTTTCTTTTGTCCACAATATCCCTTATATAATTATACTTAATTTCAATATGCTTGCATTTACTGTGATATTTGGGATCCATGGAAAAAGCTAGTGCAGCTTGATTGTCACAATATAATGTAACGGGACTCCCACTATCCTCAGCAATCTTCAAATGCTTCAGGAACCTTCTTAGCCAGACAACTTCTTGTACATCCCCTGCACAATCCACATATTCGACTTCCATTATCGATAGTGCTACACAAGCCTGTTTCTTGCTGTTCCATGAGATGGTGCCACCATTCAACAAGAAAGCATAACCCGATGTGGATTTTCTGTCATCAAGGTCTCCTGCCCAATCTGCATCTATATAGCCCTTCAGGCTCAACTTTGATCATTGGAAGCGGAGACAATAATCTATCGTCCCTTTGAGATATCTGAATATTTTCTTCACCGTCTTCCAGTATCCGATCCTAGGTTTGACTGGAAATGGCTAACCAAGCCAACAATATAGCTGATATCAGGACGTGTACACAACATAGTGTACATTAAGCTACCAATGGCACTGACATATGATTTTTTTCTTCATATCAACTATTTCATTAGGAGTTTTGGGATACATACTTTTACTCAGAATAGTGTCTCTCTCTACAGGAGTTTGTTCAATGTTGCAGTTTGACATATTAAAGTGTTGTAACATCTTAGTAATATAAGTTTCTTGAGGCAAACCCAAAAGTCTTTTTTATCGATCTCTAATGATCATTACCCCTAAGATGTACTCGGCTTCTCTCATATCTATTATATCAAATTGTGATGAAAGCCACGATTTGATTTCTATCACAAATTGTATGTCATTTCCAGCTATTAGCATATCATCAACATATAATGATAATATGACAATCTTTCCTTTATCCTCCTTAAGGTATACACAATGATCCTCATTGATCATTTCGAAATCATAAGATAAAATGACTTCATTAAATCTTATGTTCCATTGTCTCGACGCTTGCTTTAGCCCATATATAGACTTTTTAAGTTTACATACTTTATCCTCTTGGCCATCAGCAATATAACCTTCTGGCTGTGCCATATAGATTTCGTCGTCAAGATTACCATTAAGGAAAGTCGTTTTTACATCCATCTGATGTAATTCCAAGTCATAATGTACTACTATAGCTAAAATGACACGTATTGGCACAAACTTCACAACAGGGGAAAATGTCTCTTCAAAATCAATACCCTCCATTTGGGTATATCCTTTTGCAACCAGACGAGCTTTGTATCTATTAATCAATCCATCTGCCTTCCTCTTGATTTTGAGAATCCACTTATTCCCAATATCCCTTCGGCCCGGAGGAAGATCGACTAAATCTCAAACCTGATTCTTTCTCATAGACTCCATTTCTTCATCCATTGCAATTCTCCATTTTTCTCTAACTGAGCATCTCAATGCTTCCTTAACCATTCGAGGTTCCTCATTGTCAATAGGGAAAATCATTAATGTCTCATTCTCAATGTCAAACCTTCTTTTAGGAATAATGTTGCGATTACTCCTCCGCAGGTCTGACTATTGAGAAACTGAAACTGATTCATTCATTGACAAATCACTCCCACTGGGTAGACTAGATTCAGGTTTCTCCTGTGATTCCTGATTCGTTGATAAAGGAACAATATCCTCCTCCTCTATAGCAAATAGAGGAATCGATTTATCAACTTCACCTCTTGTTGGGGACTCAGGTTCGAGAAAAATCGCATCTCTTGACTCTATTTCAGAGATGATTTCATCTTGTTGCTCACCAATAAAAACATATCCCTTAGAAGTATCAAAATACCTTACAAAGATACACTTTTTACCCCTTGGTCCTAGTTTTCCATATTTGTGAGTCTTATCATGAACGTAGGCAGCTGACCCCCAAGGTCTCAGATTACTCAAATCTGATTTTCTGTCTGTCCAATGTTCATATGGCGTAGATGGAATAAACTTAGAATGCACTCGGTTAAGTATATAGGTAGCAGCTAATAATGCATCTCCCCAATAGGAAATAGATAAATTAGCCTGAGCCATCATAGACCTAACCATATCTAGAAGAGTTCTATTTCTTCTTTCAGCAACCCCATTTTGTTGTGGAGTTCCAGGTATCGTTAGTTGTCTAATAATCCCTTTCTCGTTACAGATTGTCTTAAACTGATCAGACAAATATTCACCACCACGGTCAGTGCGGAAGGTTTTAACCTTATGATCAAATTGATTCTCAACTTCGTTCAAATAACATTTGAAGCAATCTAATAGTTCATATTTATGAGAAATCTAATACACATGACCGAAACGTGTCAATCATCAATAAATATAACGAAATAGGAACCTCCATGTCTAGCCTTCACATTCATTTGACCACATACATCCGAATGAATTAATTGCAATGGTGAATCAGCTCTAATAGCCTTACCAAATGGTTTCCTTGTTGCTTTTCCAGCAAGACAATGCTCACATATGGACAGGTTAATCTTAGCATAAGTGCCCAATAGACCCTCCTTAGCTAATCGATTCATCCGTTCTTGTCCGATATGTCCTAGTCTAGCATGCCAAACTTCTTCACTAATATTAGCATCACTAGTAAGAGCAATGTTTGAAAAACAACTATTAATTCCATAATTAATATCTTGTTCTACATCAAGAACCATGAAACCATTCATTATATAACCACATCCAATTAACACTGAGTTAATACGAAGTTCCACACAACGACAAAAAATTTATACAATAACCTAAATCAAGAAGATTAGTTACAGAAACTAGATTCCGTCGAATCTCAGGAGCATATAGGACATCATGTAAAAACAAGGTACACCCACCACGAAGGTTTTGTTTGCAAGTGTCAATTCCTTTGACTTCAATTCTTGCATTGTTTCCCACATATATCCACTTATTGTCAGCTGGTACTCGACGGTACTCCACGTATGTAGCTCAATCACGAGCTACATGGTTCGTTGCTCCTGAATCTATAATCCACAAAGGATAAGGATCAGCCAACAACACTGAACTAGCAACATAATGCTCGTGAATAGAAAATAAATATGGATCTACCTTTTTCGGCTCAGTACATTCCCGAGCAAAGTGACCTTTCTTGCCACAGTTATAGCAAGTTAACTTGCTCTTAGGTTTCTGTCCATAATTCTTTCCTTTAACATTCTTCTTGTTTAGGACCTGCCCAGCATCAGCAGCTTCTTTTCCTTTTCCCTTTCCTTTTCCTTTCTTGAACCATCTTTTCTTATTCTTGGATCCAGAGCCTTCAGCTACAAAAGCTTGCCCAGAAATCCTTGCGGATTCTATTCTCTCTGCCTCCAATTCAACATGGTGTGAGACATCAATGAAAGTCTTAATACTTTCACTATGTGTGAGGTTCTGTTTCATCGATTCCCAAGAATCAGGAAGGGAACGGATAACTACTTAAACCTGTTGTCCATCAGTCAACTCATGACCAGCAGTTTTCAACTCTTGAATCATATTTCCCATTTTCCTCAGATGTTGGGTCATAGAGATATTCGGGCATTTCTTATAGCTGTCAAACTTGATTGTCAGCTGACGAAGCTTGCTTAAACTAACTCCACTATATTTATCACTCAATACAACCCAGACAGCATGAGCCAATGGCAATGGCTCATACTCATATACCAGGTCATCTACCATTGAACTAATCAAAATACCCTTGGCAGGGGAGTCCTTTTTCTTCCATGCCTTATAGGCATCAAGATCATGTCTATGCTGAGCTGTAGAACCATCTGCAGGTTCTACCATAAATTGATTTACAACTTCTAGAACTTCTTGTTCCTCAAGTACATACTATATCTTAAGGTGTCATATTTTGTAGCTGTCCACATTTAATTTTTCTCCTTTGTTGAGTTCAGCTATTATATTCTTCGTTGCCATGATCTAACATAAATAAAAGCATTATTTAGTCATTCAGTGTAGCTCATATGCATGTAACTAATGTTGGTACAGAAAGTACCATATCGAACCTTGTTTTGATATTGGCAAAGGATTCAAAGTTAAGTACTATTTGTGATCTAATGTGTTCACTGAGTGTGCAGAAAGAAGTCCTGGCGAAGGGCTGCTGGGCACCTAGTGAAGGAATGCTAGGCATCGAAACCCTAAGACCTGGGGAAGGACTGCTAGGCACCTGGCGAAGGACTGCCAGGAAATGAAGACCTGGCGAAGGGCGGCTAGGCATCTGGCGAAGGACTGCCAGGAATCGAAGACCTGGCGAAGGGCTGCTAGGCACCTTGCGAAGGACTGCCAAGAATTGAAGACCTGGCGAAGGGCTGCTAGGCACCTGGCGAAGGACTGCCAAGAATTGAAGGCCTGGCGAAGGGCTGCTAGGCACCTGGCGAAGGGCTGTTGGGTAAAAGTCCAACCGGAGGAGCCGGTTGGCAAAAGGTAAACTCTCCTGAGAGGAGTAGGTGAGGACGCGTTCCCCGTCAAGGGAACAGTAGGCGTCGGTTCGACCTAGGGTTTTATTTGGGAGACCCGAAGACAGAACCAAGACAGCTAAGGCTGTATAAACCTAACATTTCTTGCCTTGTTTGTTGTGGAACTAACCTTGGATGCAGGGACCAAAGGAACGTGTTTCTGCAGCTCAGAACGCCCCAAAGGAGAGGGGCAGCAGTTGGGCAAGGCGCCCGGGAGGTCCCGGGCGCCCAAGGTCAAAGCCAAACGAGCAGTTGAGCAAGAATCGCTTCGGAAGCTCACTGGGTCAGGAGCCCTCAAGCTCCCGGGCGCCCTGGATGCCTCGGGCGCCCTGGGTCCAAGCCAACCAAACAATCGAAGCGAATTCAAGCGAGAAGCCAGCAGACCAAGTCAACCGGGGCGCCCCCAATGTCCCGAGCGCCCCCGTCAGCTCCGAGCCTGATTCTAGAGGGATAAGCACTGACCGAGCTTCGGATGAGAGTTCTCGGATCCGAAGGCACGTGTCAAGCGCCCCCAGCGTCCCGAGCGCCCCCAAGAGTACTATAAAAGGGGCTCGACCCCTAAGGCTTCAGAACACACTTTTCCAATGCCCTAACACTCTTCGCTCAAGCGCTCTGCTCAGGAAACTTCTGATCTCGAGGTTCTAGCGCCGACGACAACCCTCCGCACCGAAGTACAATCCACACCGGGCGTCGGTAACGAAGAGTCAAATTGTTCTTTTTACTGCACTACTACTGTGCAAATCTCTGTAAAACTTTGCGCATTATATAATTGCCCGCAGTAAATGGTCAAGGACCGTGGGCCTTGGAGTAGGAGCCAATCGCGACTCCGAACCAAGTAAAAATACTTGTGTTCCTTGTGTGTGATTTTAATTTCCGCTGCGTATTCTCTTAAAGTTTTATCCGAACGCTTTTTCGATATTCACCCCCCCTATCGTATTTTCTCGATCCAACAACTAATAACTAACTCATTGTAAATTAGAGTTTATTTACAAAATCAAGTGGTAACTATTGGTGCAGACAGCACCCAAATCAAACCTATGTTTTGATAAATGACAAAGGGTTCAAAAGTTAAGTCTTACTTGTTATCTAACATACTACTCTAGTGTGCAGGGTAAAAAGTCCTAGCGAAGGACTGCTAGGCGCTGGCGAAGGAATGCCAGCGTAAAAAGTCCTAGCGAAGGACTGCTAGGCACTGGCGAAGGAATGTCAGGAGACAAAGCCCTAGCGAAGGACTGCTAGGCAACTAGCGATGGGCTGCTAGTCACCAAGTCCTAGTGAAGGACTACTAGGCAACTAACGAAGGGCTGCTAGTCATCAAGACCTAGCGAAGGACTGCTAGGCGCCAGGCGAAGGACAGCTTGGTATCCAAGACCTGGCGAAGGGCCGCTAGGCAAAAGTCCAACTAGAGGAGCGGTTGGCATCAGGTACATTCTCCCGAGAGGAGTAGGTGAGGACGCGTTCCCCGTCGAGGGAACAGTAGGCGTCGGTTCGACCTAGGGTTCCATTTAGGAAACTCAAAGTCAGAACCAAGACAGCTAAGGCTGTATAAAACTAACAACTTACTGCTTTATGTTGTTTTTGGACTAACCCTAGATGCAGGACTAAAGGAACGAGTGTCTGCAGCTCAGAGAGCCTCAAAGGAGTGAGGTAGCAGCTGAGTAGGGCGCCCTGAGTGTCCCGGGCGCCCCCAAGGTGAACACAAAACAAATGAAGCAAAAGGAGCTTCGGCTGAATACTGGCCGAGGCGCCCTCAGCAGTCAGGGCGCCCCCAGCACCCAGGGCGCCCCGAACGCCCAGGGCGCCCCCAACCACCAGGGCGCCCCGCACTTGAAGCCAGGGAAGAGGATAATATTATCCAGCCGAGACTTCCGCTGAATAGGTCAGCCAGGGCGCCCTCGGCTTCTCGGGCGCCCCCGTCAAGGCATTATCCCGACTTTGAAGGGATAACTCGCTAACCGCGAGAAGAGGGGATCACAGGCCACGTGGAGGGCGCCCCCGTGCTCCAAGGCGCCCTCAGAACCCTATAAAAGGCCCTCGACCCCCCAAGCTTCAATACAACTTCTTTCAACGTTGTTACGTTCTTCTGCTCCTGCGCTTCGCCCCAGAAACCTTCCAACTCGACACGAAAGCACCGACGGCGTCCCTCTGCTCCGAGATAAATTTTCTACACCGGACGTCGGTAACGAAGAACTGTTTTCTTTCAGTTTACTATACTACTATTGTAATCAATCATTGTAAACTGTTTTTGCGCCTCATATAGAATTGCCCAAAGTAAACGGTCAACAACCGTGGGCCTTGGAGTAGGAGTCGACCTAAGCTCCGAACCAAGTAAAACTACCTGTGTTCGTGTGTTGTGTTTTAATTTCTGCTGTGCAATTTCTCTATCTCTAAATCCGAACGATTTACGATATTCACCCCCCCTCTATCGTATTCTCTCGATCCAACAGTAACTATGTTCCCACTCATCCTCTGTATATCTAATCTAATAAACATTGATTAGTTATTTTACATACATCCCATCATATGAACTAATCATAAATGAACTTACCATTCAAATGAAATGAACTAATCATTAAGAAGTTTTGTTAACACATAACATAATTTTTCAAAAAACTATTCGTACAAAATGACAGTAACTACTACATGACTAAAAAACTAAATGAGCAAATACTGTTAGTACATAACAACAGTAACAAAGACAAACTCTAATAAACTAGATAAGTTAGTACTACTCCCAATAGGACAAAGACTAGCACGGTGGATAATACTATTCCTTTCATCCCAAACTTGATGAGAGGTAAATCAACTTCAGGATCCTCCACAAATTCTATAGGATCCTCCTTGATTTCTTCAATTGGATCCATCTCGAATTCCTCCGGATCCTCCTCGAATTCTTCAATTAGATCCATCTCTGGATCTTCTTCGAATTCTTCAATTGGATCAATCTCGAATTCTTCAGGATCCTCCTCAATTTCTACAATTGGATTCATTTCTGGATCCTCTTCTGGTTCGTTCTCAGAGTCTTCTAGATCTTCTTCCAAAAAATTTTGGCGAATTAGTTCTCTACACAGCTCGATATATGAGATACGTCATTCAAAGCATCCCCAGATACATCTTGCAACTATTCCACAACGCCTCGGTAATGAACGAATCAATGCCCCGATCCGGTAGTTATCTAGGAGTAGAAACTCTTCCTGCTTGAGTTTCCAAAAAAGCTGATCTAGCCTTCCCATATGTCCTTGTATTCCAAGACTTGGGTGGTAATCAATCTCCTCTATCTGTTCCCTTAGCTCATTCCATCGCACATCGCGACGAGTCATTGTGGTGATAAATCTCGACATCTGGAATTGAAATGCACAATGTCAGTACAAAACCGACAAACCAGTAACAAAACTGGTTCAATTCAATTCACATATATGCATAAACCCACAGAGTAATAAACAGATAAGAAAAATAAATTTTCTTGATTTGGGGAGCTTTATTGACTAATACATTGGGTTGATCGATTAGGAAATTGAATCCTTAGTCTGGGTCCATTATCCTCATTAGAACTAATCTAATCGGACAGGGATGACTTATCTTAGTCGTTAGCTCATTTAATTCAAAGTCAAATCTATTGATCGAACCAAACAAATCGGCTCTGGTTTGTATCAGACTGATCTGGTTAAACCAACTAAGGATTTGAACCAGATTAGATCTGATTGGACCAATTAGATCTGGTCAAATCAACTAATGGTTTAGACTAGACCCAAGCCTATTAGTCCAATCTAATCTAATTCAAATCCAAGTCTAAGTCCAAGCCCAATTCTTTTAATAATCGAAAGCATAAATTCCAAATAATTAAAGCAGTAGATGACCAACAGAAAATATTTTTTTCAGATGCATTAAAATAAATTAAACATCATAACGAAACCTACAGTTTCGTGTTTTGAACTTCTTTAAAAAAATTTTCTTTAGCATGCATTACGAAATCTTGTATATGCATTAAAATATTTTTTTTCTTCATATGAATTAAAATAAATTCTGAACGAAACCTACAATTTTGTTTTCCATCCACCGACGAATTTTTCACTGCGACGAACGTGATTAATCACTAGCGTGCAACACGACCGAGTGGGATCGTCGGTTCGCAACGCTAACAATTAGTTTACCAACTCGAAAAAAATTCGCCGACACGAAGTTGTGATTTTCAGACGAATTAATTTCATGCTACTTAGAACCTTACTGCTCTGATACCATTGTTCATCTAAAGCATGAAATCAAAAAATAGAATTTTGCAAATACGTAAACACTTACAGGGGTTCTCGCTTGTCCTTCGCTCTTTCGTGCTCGTCGTCGGAAGAACAATCACGCGTAGATCGGAAAGTTCTTCAGCTTCCACAAACCAAATCCCACCGAGTTGGATGTTCCCTTCTAGAGTTTTTCTTGCCTCTATCTTGGACACACCCCCTCCCCTTTTATAGTAGAGGATCCAAGAAGGGGAGGGGGGAAAAGAAGTGGACACGTGGGGTGAAAAGTGGACACCCCACGTCTCCCACTTCCTACATTGCTTCTGAAGTGCTTTCGTGCAATTCCATGAACATTTCTCAAAGTTTCTTTGCCGAGTCGTACTTCCCGATTCGATTAACATCTTGTTCGGGGAGGACAGTCAGCAGATGGAATTTCACCTTTTCGTTCGCTATAACATTTGCTTGCTCCTTTTTGTTCCAGGAGTCAAGTTCCTTGATCTTTCCTTTGTTATCTTTCGGAGCTAAAAAATCATTTTTCATTATCAATAATAGTTCATAGTCAGTAGTAAAAAATACCTTCGTCTTCGTCTTCCATGCTGCAAACTCCCCCTCAAACTTCGGCGGGTAGATCATTGGCCCAACCATTTTTTTTTTGAATTTGCTACAGTTGGCGGTTAGTCCTTCTGCGGCAACCTAGCTCCAATACTACTTGTTGGATCGAGGTGGACCAACAAGATGGGGGTGAATTACCCCTGTAAAAATAAAACAGATCTTTTGTGCAGCTCACAAAGATTCCAGATTAATTGAAACAATAACTTAAAAATACACATAAACTAATTAACTGAATTGAACTAGTAAAAGACTAAGATACAAGAAGTTACGTGGTTGCAACCTGAGTGGTTGTTAATCCAAAACGGTTGAAGCTCACTATTAAAATCTTCTTCTGGTGGAGAAGCCTTTTACAAACTTTGTAGGACAAGAAAAAAACTTAAGCATAATGAAAAATATGGAAGAATTCGTATGCAATTCAATTGATTAATTGGAACTGAGCTTCGGGGGTCTATTTATAGTCTTGATCAATTCTATCAGATTGTTGACGTGACACTATACGGGCGCCCGAGTGGTTGAGGGGCGCCTGACACGTGGCTTGTGTGTTATCCTATGTGTAACGTTCGCAAACGACTAGCTGGTGGATAAAATCTGCTCTCGGGCACCCGTATGCATAGGGGCGCCCAAGTGACTATTGGTCAGCAACTTATTGACTAGTCTCCAGCGAGTCTTCTTGGTTGATTTCTGGGTCTTTCAGAGTTGGTGTAATGACCCAGCCTGTCGACCCGACCCCTCGGCCCCTTGGGCGGCCAAATTCCATTTTTGGCGGCCCAACAACCTGGCCCCTTTAATCGTCGATCGTTGACCGTCATTACTCACAAGAACTTCCCATCCCTGGCCAGTGAATTTTTGTCTTCCTCAGGATTCGAACTCTAGACCTCCAGGCTAAGTACTAGAATTTATGAATCCTGATAGTCAAGTGAGCGCGAAATAAATTGTCACGCCCCAAGACCCAAGAGCCGCTGGTCCAATATAAAATCGGACAGTTCCTCCCCTGTCTGACGGATAATTTACACATACAAACAACACACGCAATAATAATTTGGTCTCAGGCCTCAAAATCAAGACATAACATAACCACAACACAAAATAAACCATACCTGACTGCGAACCGGTCCGACTTACAACAAAATCAACAACACATAGTCCATCAGAGGACTCAAAAATACAATACCAAGACAAATGAAACGCGATACCAGTTCCACGACATAAAACCAACACAAACCAAATAATACGATGTAAAGGAAACATAACTACGCGGAAGTACCCATCACTAGAGTCGTAGGGACCTGGAACTGACAACTGGGGCTCCCCTGGAGACTAATCAACCTGGAATCAAAAATATGGGCAACGGTGGTGAGTCCAAATAAACTCAACGGATACCAAAATAGATATGCATAGTAAGCTATAATAATAATAGGAATCACACTGATACAGTCTCGAGTATAGAGGATACAACATAACTGAAGACTAAGGATGAATACATACCAGAGTTTGTCTATCCTACGGGAAGGTGTAATCAATCCCCTATATAACCTCAAAAATGATACACAATCCAAATGTGTATGCCACCTGTAAGTGCATGTCAAACATATATAGCACTCAAACACAACAAGCACCAACAAAGGTGCAATGCATCCCATACACATAGTACAACGATCTGTTCTGTACGCACCTTAGCCTCCACCAGATCGGCGGTCAGGTGAACAGAAAACAGATAAGTCAACCACTCATTGTTGCATAAAGAAGCCAAATACTTGTGGCCTACATACAACATATAAAGCTCAACACTCGTGGCTATGCAGATATGACACCCAGCACTCGTGGCGATGCAAGTATGTAGCCCAGCACTCGTAGCTATGCAAGTATGATGCCCAGCACTCGTGGCAATGCAAGTATGACGCCCAGCACTCGTGGCGATGCAAGTATGTAGCCCAGCACTCGTGACAATACAAGTATGTAGCCCAACACTCGTGGCTATGCAAGTATGATGCCCAGCACTCGTGGCAATGTAAGTATGATGCCCAACACTCATGGCGATGCAAGTATGTAGCCCAGCACTCGTGGCTATGCAAGTATGATGCCCAGCACTCGTGGCAATGTAAGTATGACGCCCAGCACTCGTGGCTATGCAAGTATGATGCCCAACACTCGTGGCAATGTAATATGTAGCCCAGCACCTATGACTATGCAAACATGACTGGGGGCGGACTCAGACCTCAGGAGAGCCAATGGTCTCCAGCATGATCATAGCATCATGCTAATAGCTCAATCAAACCAGAAACATGTCTGCGCGACGGGCTCAGACCCTATGGGAGCCGATGATCGCCGGTATGCAATCATACAGAGCCTACAGCTCATTATGCAACCTAGAGGGTAAAGTATGCCAACAACACCCTCCTCACTAACTAGGTTCTCAACCACACATCGGTGGGAAAAGTATAGGTCTAACGCATGTATCCAGACCTAAAAACTCTACTCTAGGTATTCATACAAAGTATATCTAGAAATCAATCCAACTGCAGATACAAAGTGGTCTACCACCATATCTAAGCACATATGTACGCCATAGCAAATATCGAGACTGTATGGAACAAAACAGAAGTTCTCTAAAATAGTAAACAACAGATATCTGATCATAATGTACAAAGGCAAGTATAGCGTATGAACCTACTGTTATTTATAACACACTATGCACAATAGTAAGACAGTATCTAAAAAGATAAGTCAAGGGTACCCACCTCAAGAATGTAGTCCGAATAGAGAATGAAGCCCCACGACCAAGAGGAGTAACCAAGTCAGAGTCATGTAGCAAAGGCATAGTTATTTAGCTATTTACACCAATACCAAATAGCTAATATAACACAACCTCATTAGGATCATCCTAATCCTAATGATCAATCCCAAATTTAAAACCTAAAACATAGGGGTTAGTTTTATTCTTTAATCCAAGCCCAAGTCCAATCACTTTGTCCAATCAGTACCTAATCCAAAACCAAGGTCCCATCCCATAAGGTAGCTCTCAATATGAGCACTACAACACCAAATGGAATACGACACTACAACCTAATCCCAACATAAACCAATCTCCAAGTATATCTCTCGATGAAAGCATTACAAGATCAAAGAACTTATGGCAATACCCCACCCAAGCAAAACTAATCAATAGTGGTCAAACCACTTCATAAGAAACTAATCTAAATAAGGTCCAACCTCAACTTGTGATTCATGTCATAACCAAAACCCAAACAGTCCTCACGGCAAGGGGAAAACAAGATGAGGCTCACGACAGCCTCACAACCTAAATGAAAAAGGGAACCAAACAACATGACACAAAATCAATCAATTCCTCGCTCGCACGCACACAAAACCTTACAAATCCAACATCACAGCTAACTCAATCACCACACAGAACTACATCTCGCAACACAAAAGATCCAAAAGTCCCATACAGAATTCCTATTACAAGCTGCAATTTAATTGGGTTACAATTCACCTACACCGATCCAATGAATCACAAACCAATTTATCCAAAGATCATCACTAAAACTCACAAACCTTACCTGATAATGTACCGGAAGAGCTTCCCTGCTCCAAATATGGTGGCACAGCAATAGAGTAGGAAGATCAACCAAACGGCATAATTCTTTTCTATCCTGGAATCACCGAAACCCATTCTGATCAGATCAAAAATGAAAACCCTAGTTCCCACAGAAAAATCCACAGAGTTTCCAAATTCAAACGTAAGGTCACGCATAGGCTTCCATCCCAAAGCCAATTCATTCGCAAAATGTATCAAAACCTTACCTGTGTTGATACACACGTAGTCCTCCGAAGAACCCTAGACCCCTTCCAAGGAATCGCGCGCTCAATCTCAACAGCGAAGAACCCGAGCGATCCCTAGATCAGAATACAAACGGTATCACCATTTGGAGCACCAAATCGAATAGATCCAAGAAGGACAAGCCGAGATTCGACAAACTCAGACTCACCTAGCCGAGATGGTCGACCTCTGGCTTGGACACTCTCACGCGCATCAGCCCGTATAACCCCTGCTCTCCTACCAGCCAAGTGGAATGATCGCAATCCGAGGTGTAGAGGAGGTTGTTGATCACACTACCCAGCCAAGGAAAAGATCTTCATCCAGAGCAGGGAGGGTGGTCGACGAAAACTCGGCGAAGAGGAAAGGATGAAGCACGTCGACGTTTCGGCTATAGCTAGGGCACACGGGCGAAGGAGTTGTTGCTGTGATCGGGTTGTGGAGGAAACGAAGGTGACTTAAGTGGTGGGTGTTTTGCACTTTGGTCCATCATGTTTGGGTATTTTGCAATCTCATCCTTAGGGTTTAGAATTCCTTATCCTTCAACCCTTAAAGTGTTAAATTTTTAACCAATTTAACCCCTTAAACTTCATCCAAGAGCTCGGAAATCCTAGGATCTTTTCGAAAAAATTTCCGGAGCAGAATAAATATGTCAGATTTAACAGTTGGGCTCACCCGAACTCTCCTCCGCCTTTTCCTTGAGCGAGCTTCCTCCCGGCTTCTCATCTCTCGAATGTTGCACATGTCCTTCTCGCTCCACCGATGTACTCTTCCGCAGCTTCCGCACCCCTCGGATGCACCGAGCCCATCGGCTCACTTCCCTGTGCAATCTTTCTCGTCCACTACATCTTACGCTCGACTTCTTCCGCTCTTAAGCTCCTGCACACTTAGATAGAGGGATCAAAATCACAACATGACATAACTTAACTTAGTTGATCACATCAAAATCAACCGGGGCGCCAACATAGTGTTGAATTAGTTTTAACAAAGTTAGAATAATTTTAATCAATTTAAAATAATTTTAACTAATATCGGATTTTTTTTACTATTTAGATCAATTTTAGATTAAGGATTATAAGCAATGGCAAAGCCACATTCAAACCTACCCGGGTTATAGCCTAGGGGCCCGAGGGAGTTCTGAAAAGGATAGACTCAAATTTACATTTGAAAAAAAAGAAAAAAATATAAGATTAGCCGAGGGTGACGACGTTGATGTCTACGCTGATAGCCCACAGTGAGGTATCAACCCGAGTAGATTACCCTGACTAACTCTGCCATTGATTATAAGCAAAAATTGACCACCTTGTTGATCCGAGTAGATTACCCTGACTAACTCTGCCATTGATTATAAGCAAAAATTGACCACCTTGCTGGATGCTAAAGTAGGAGCTTGCTTAAAGGATGAAGATGAACTTGCATGAAATAATACACAACAAAAGGCACAGAAGTTGTAACACTAGTAAAATTCTTCCAGTCCGATATAATAATGAAAGTTTGAGAATTCATGGCTTCATGATGTTTTACATGCATAAATTGGATCATTCCCTTAGAACATCAAAGTTATAGACTATAGATCTGCTTCATAACTATTATCAACAGAAGAGAAATATATATTGAAGGCAATGTATACACTTTCCGACCCCCACAATGGGGCCGGCGGTGAGGAGCGTTTGGAGTGAGCGAGACTTACCATTTGTCACATAGAGTTGCATCTTCAATGAGATTATCGAAAATGAATTTTCATAACTCAGAGCTTCCCAGCTTATGAATCAAAATTTTGATGCCCGCTAACTAGGTGTCACGAATGTGGGTCTCAAATTTAGATATTTGTAAGCTGAAAACCCTTTTTACAATCAAAGAATAAAAGCGTAGTAAAGGAGCCACAGGTCGTATTTTTCCTAGGGCTAGTTCAAGTTGTTCGATTCGTGCTCGAGTTTAGGTGTCGTTGATATTTTTGAGTTTTCAAATAAAATGTGGGTTTGGTTTCAAATAGAAATGAAAATCACAAAGGAAAAGAAAAAAGAAAAAAAAACTAAACTAAATTAGCTAAGCAAAATAAATCCAGCTAATGGACTCAAACAATGAAGAGCTCTATCAAGCAATTGAATGCAACTTGATTCCAGAATGAGAAAAACTGATTTGCCCAAAGATTGAAAATAACTGCAGAATTTTAACTGATCAATGCAGCTTGTAAAGGTATGCTATCAAAGAAGGAATTCACAGGTCTGGAAATGTTCAGAAACTAGTAACTAATCAATCGAAAACAACTAATGCAGAAAATCAATGTGCAGGAATTAAGAACCTATGTGCAAGAATGAAATGCAGCATGAATTTGATACAAAATCAAACAAATCAGCGAAGAATAAATGCTCGAGACTAGCTTCAGAGATGACCAACTAAAATTGCATAAATGTCAATGGCCATTTCAGAAACACTTGAATGGAAGAGACAAATGCAGAAATTCAGCAGCTGTATGCAGAAATGCAGTGACAATCAAATGTAAATCAAGCAATCACGCTGAAATTGACGCATAAATCTAACTTCATAAAAGGTCCAAATGAGCTGATGTAACTGCTACAAGCTTCGGCAACTACAAGCATAAGAACTGCAGGATTGAACTTAATTGCAAAATTGAAAACTAAGTTGCAGAAATAGAGATGGATACAAAACAAGCTAAACTGAAAATGCAGAAATAAAACGGAATGCTACACTAACTCGGAACAAATGCTTTAGCAACTTAAATATTGTCTTTTATCTCAGGAATTATAACTAGTCACTACTTGAATTCAACATAAACTGAAAAATTCAGAACTAAGTTGAGAATTGCAAAAGCAGGGCTGATACGCAGTAACAATTCTGATACGCAAGGATTGAAACAAGAAATTTAACTGAAATTGCAACTATTGCTCACTAAACAAACTTCCTAACTGATTATCTTGCAGCATGAAACCTAATTAAGGCTGAAACAATTCAAAAATGAAAATTACAACAGTTGATACAAAAACAGAAATGAAATTGCAGCTGAAACTGAAATTACAGTTAAAGAAAACAAGAAATACAACCAGAAACTAAGTCTCGATCCTTCACTTGTATCAAGACCTCTTTGTCGTCACACAATGGCAAGCCAAGAACCCCTTTAACTCACAAATCAATGGGAAAATAGCTCCAATTTCAGATCTGCTCACAGATTTGCACGCAGCAGGAAATCCAATCCAATCTCATTGATCCGGCGATGAAGGACTGCGATGAAGATTGGGTGATGATCAGAGTGCTCCAGAGACCCTCCAGATTGCTCCGATTGAAGAAAACAGCACAAAATCGCGATGAAATTGATCAGAAATCAGAAACTGATGAAACCCTCACTCAGCCCCTATTCTGATACAAATCCGAGCTAGAAATTCCATAGAAACTTCTTCCAATGATCCAGATCTTGCTCCAAGGTGGTGATCGAGTTGGCCACGCCTTCAAATGGAAGAAATCGCCAAGAAACTGAAGAAAAAAATGAAGAAGAACGAGTGCTGAAGCTGGAAATGGCGAGGACACGACTTCGAGATCTGAACAGGGGATCAGTTTAAGTAGTTAACCAATGGACGGCTGATCATTTCACTTCCATCTAACGGCTGATCTTCATCCGATTTGGCTCAAACTTCCCAGATCCTGATCAGGATCATCCTCGGGATAGCTCGGATCTGCCAGATATGCAGCGGATGGCTCAGATCAAGTTGGTCTTTGAATGGATGGTCTAGATCCCTCTGATCTTGATCCAACGGCTAGATGATCTCCGATTGGGCTGAAATTTTCAGATCTTGATATGATCGCTCGATTAACCTTAATCCCAACTCGAATTGATCAGAAGTTCTCAGATGGGCTAAATCTAACCGTTCTTGCATCGGACGGTCCATATTAGTCGACACTTGACTACTTGATCCAGTCCACTTTTGACTCAACATTTAACCCAACATAACCTAAGTCCCTGATCCTTCCAAGCCTACAAAAGTAGATCAAAAATTTAGTGACAAAACAACTCAAATATATCAAAATTTGCAATTAGGTCCAAAAAAATATAAATCCTAGAACCTAGGGTAAATCCACCATTAAGCAAGTAAAACATGTGTCAAACACAGATTTTAGCATCTAAATTGATCAATAAAATGATACTTATCAACTCCCCCACACTTAAGCTTGAGTGTCTCGCGAAAAGTACTAAATATGTATCCCCTAGTTTTTCTCAAACATATGTAGAAGCAATTGAAAAGAAATTACCTAGGGTTGTTAATTTTCAAAAATCTAAGCTCTATGAATTAGTATCTTGTCATTAAATCAACAACTTAGCAATTTCAACCTTCATGATTCATTGAGATGAATTTACTCACTAAGCCTTTCAAGGGAAGTTTTTGGTGGCTCTCTTCCTAAGTTTTAAGTACATGATGAAAATGGAGTTCACTCATACAAACATGCTTTTTGCACCACCATAAGCTTGCTTATTATCTACTCTCTACTATTATTCATGATTTAGATCTACATCTACAGAAATTCATCAAACAAGAGAAAGACATAGGAAATGGTAAAAATGAAGTAAAGGCCTAAAAAATAGCAAATTTGATAAAATGGAAGACTTGGATGCTCAAGGATATTTTCAATGAACTTTGCCCTCTTGTCAATCCTCATAACGAAATCAAAAGTGTGATGGAGTAAGCTTTGTCATTGCCCTTCCAAAATTTTATGAAAAGAATTCATAAACTCCTTTGTGCCAATTTCACTCTTGCATGCCAACCTTTCCTCCTTCTCTTCCTTTTCTGATTTTGTTTTCTTTTTCTTTCTCTCTAGTAAATTCAGAATGTAATGGAGCAAAACTTGGGTTCTGATGAGAACATCTTCACTAATTTTATGGTGCGAAAACTTAAATTGGATGTCACTTGTTTCTTTGCTTCCTTTTTTTTTTCAAACTGTTTCCTTCCTTTTTTTCTATTTTTCCAGGTCAGTCATATTGTGCTCACAATGGAATCAAACTTCATTTAGAGTCATTTCAGATCAGTCTGATTTCTCAAAACAATTTGCATCAATAATAGTAAAGAGTTTAAATACCTCACTTGAAAGTTTACTTAACTGAATTCTTTTTTTTTCTTACTATTTTTTTTCATAACTGAATTTGTTTCAGCTCTTTCCTCTGTCCTATTTGTAGACTGTCGACTTCCTCCACTTGTGCCAAATTCAATGCTCCAAAATCTCTACATTCGCAGAAGTTATATCACTTATCAGTGGAGAAATCCTGCTCAGCAAGTTGAGACCAAGCCACTGCTCAGCAAGTTGAGACCAAAACACTGCATTCCCAGCTTACACTCTCAACATTTTTGATCTCTAGAATTACTGCTAGCTGGTGTTTCTAATCCTTGTCAGCTCCTTGGCATTGGTTTCAATTCAAATCAGTCCATATCAGTTTTTGATCCAACTATGCTTCACAAAAATACTTTTTGGCACAGATTTTTCCATTTGTGTGCCATTTTTTTCTATTTTTTTTTCTGTCCGAATGAAACTTGGCAAAGAATGGCTTGAATCTCCAAATTAACAATAGAAATCTAGATGCTCCAATGGTTTCTCTTCCTTAACACTTCTTCTTGCTTATTCTTGATACCCAACTCACTTCAATTTGGCACATGAGATTGCAAAAAAAAAATTCAAAAGAATTGCATCCTTGATAAAAATTGATTCCAAATCACTAACCACTCCCCCACACTTAATCTTTTGTCCGTCTCGGGCAAAAATAACATCAAAGAACATCCCCAAACAAACAAGTCCCTATAAAAGCATGGTTAAGAGTAGAAGATAAGAAAAGAAAAATAGAATGAACATAATTATTGTCAAGAATTGATATGGAAAGGTAAACAAATTTATTAGCCTCTATAGATGTGATCCAATCATTGAAATATGGTTTTGAAAGAACCTAAGCAAGTTCTAGAGTACAATCACATGTATGTGTCACAAAAATAAGGCTAATCCTCACTAGGTATAAATAATTCATCTCAAGTCCTCAATCAAGAATCCATGGCCAAGTGGTACTCAAGCATCCAAAATTCTATCCATGAGCTCAAATCCTAAGTTTTAACAACCAAATTTAATTTATTTTCAAAAGACTCTCAAATGTGATATGAAGATAACCTAGAGGGATACATTTATTCCTATTCATTAAGAAAAAGTGCCAAAAGATATAAAATGGTATTTACAATGTCTATTTATTCATTCTACTCTACTCATGCATTTATTAGAAAGAACTCTTTTAAAAGAAAATTCTACTTCTAAAGAACATAAGAATGAAACATGCAATGAAAGAAAATGCAAGAAGGAACAAACTCCCCTTTATTTCTGGCGGTCGGAGTCTATCAAAAAATAATCTCCATCGTGGTAGTGGAGGAGTAGAGGTAGCTGAAAAAGTTTCCTTCATTTGCTCAATTTTATTTTGCATTACTCCCCCACACTTAAACTTTACAGAAAAATGTTCAGGTGGCCGTGGACAATTAATGTTCAACATCCATTTAAGAGGTGGAGTGTAATGAGTCAAAGTAAGATCATCTCCTCCCTCTTTATTCTTTTTGAAAAACCTTCCAGGGGTTGAAGACTGTCTAGATGGGGTACCCACTCAAGAAATCTCTTAGACCATGCAAAACCATGTAAAACCTTTCTCATGAGAATAGGGTAAGGTAGAAGTGTAATATCATCAATCTCTATATTAAATGTATCCAAAAATGCATCGCATCCAATAAAATCAATTTTTGGTACCTCAGTAAATTTTTCACAAGCAGTTTCTATATAAGGTATATCAAGAAATGTTTCACAGTCAATAAAATCAATCTCTGATATCTCCATAAATTTTTCACACTCAATTTCAGCATAAGAAATAGCAAGAGATTCTTCACAATAAACAACTTCAATTTCAGGCTCTTCTAAAAATTTCTCACAATCAATTTTGACATAATCTATCTCAAGAATATCATAGCCATGAATAAAATCAAGCCTGGGTGCCTCTAAAGAATTTCCATAATTATTTTTCACAAATGATGTATCAATATATGCTTCACGTGCAATTCTAGACATCTCCCTGAAATTTTCTAAAGGAAAAGAAGAAATACTTACCTGATCGTGCTGAAAAATGTCTGTTGGTTCTACAAGAAATACCTCCATCTCAGGCTCAAATTCTGGTGGACATTCAACTGGACTAGGTGATCCTTGGGTACTTGCTCCCATCATGCAAGTCCCTACATTTTCTGGAAATGGTGGTGGTCCCTGGGGCTCTGTGCAATCCCCTACACCTGTAGAATCATTTCCTGTGCATGTATTAAAAAGATTAAGACTATCAAGAGCAATATCATCACAAAATAAAAAACAAGAAAAATCCGATAAAGTTTTAGTTTTGAAATCAAGGCTGTCGCATGCTTTTCCATCTATCTCCTCAGCTTCCTCTGAAATCAAAGCTCCTCCCACTATGTCAAATGCACAATCATCAGCAATGAACTGTGCCTCAACAGTCTCATCTGGGGTGTCCATGCTCATAATAGAGTGATCTCCCCTAGGGTCCTTCATGACATCGAAAATACTAAACTGGACTATTGTGTCCCCCACTTCCATCGAAAGGGTGCCAGCATATACATCAATCTTTGTTCTGGCAGTCTTCAGAAAAGGTATCCCAAGGATGAGTGGGGATCTACGTGCAAGATACGCTCCTTCCATGTCTAGAATGTAGAAGTCTGCAGGGAAAATCAACTCCTTCACTTTTACCAAAACATCTTCAATAACTCCTGCCGGGCGGGTCTGGCTTCTATCTGCTAGTTGAATCGCAACTCCAGTGGGCTGTAGAGGGCCAATGCCAAGCATCTGGAAGACCATCCTGGGCATGACATTAATGGAAGCTCCTAAATCCAGCATGGCATCATGTAGCGTGGTGCTCCCTATCTCACAAGATATAGTAAATATGCTAGGGTCTTCACATTTCTGAGGTATGGTATGGATGAGTGATGAAACATTTTTCCCCTTGCTGACCAACTCATTTTCCTTAAGCTTCTTCTTGTGAACACATAAATCTTTCAGGAACTTCGCATATTTAGGAACTTGTTTAAGCATGGTCAATAAGGGTACATTAATTTCTACTTTGCTAAAAAGTTTTACCAGCTCATTGTACTCTTTGGTTTTCTCCTCCTCCACTTGTCTTTTAGCTTGAGTTTTCCGCTGTGGAAAGGGCAATGGCACCCTAATTTCTTCTTCTTGAAACAAAGATGGAGAGGTTGATTTTTGAGCTGCTGTCCCACTTGTTGGAGCTGCTGTAGAATTGGTTTCGGGGCTGATTTCTGCTTCATTTTCCACCGAAATTACAGGATTACTTGATGTGGGAGTTGAGCACGGGCTAGGGGTGGAATCCACTGATTTTGAAATGATTTCAGAGCTGAACAGTGCTAAAATTATTGTTGCTTCCCTGTTTTCAGAAAATTCAACTCTTGGACCATTTTTGAGTTGATGCAACCTTCCCACTCCTCAAATAAATAGCACTAACATTTCCCTTTGGATTGGGAACAGCTTGAGAAGGTAGTTGGCCTGATCCTTGAACTTTATTTTGATTTATTTCACTAGTCATTTGCCCAATTTGCCTCTCAAGGTTTTGTATGGTGGCAAAAATATTACCTTGCTGCATTTGTTGGAATTGAGACTGTTGGGGCTGATAGAAGGGCTGATATTGTTGTTGGAAGGGCTGACAATTTGGCTGGAATGTTGGAGAAATTTGTTGAGAATTACAACCTTGAAAATTCTGATTTTGAAATGGAACTTGTTGTGGTGAGGGCTGAAATTGATTGGGCTGAAATCCTTGATTTTGGGGCTGAAAACTTTGATTCCAAGTCTGGAAATTTTGCTACGGTGGTTGAACTTGCTGTTGTGAAAGTTGATATTGCTGTGGATAATTCAGATTCCCTTGGAAACCTTGTTGAATCCCTTGAAATGGCTGCTGAAATTGCTGCTGGAAGTGCTGATTTGGAGGCTGAAAATGCTGGTTTAGCTGCTGTGATTGTGGTTGTTGCTGCTGAACTTGCTGGAAAATTTGTTAGGGTTGCTGAGATTGTTGTTGTTGTGGGCCTTGTTGGTAGAAAGAATTCCCGTACCTCAGATTTGGATGATTCCTCCAACCGGGGTTATAAGTAGAGGAGTAAGGGTTGTTTCTGGCTTGAAATTGTCCCCTAACCAATGCCGCTAGTGACTCATCTTGTTGGAGGTTGGGACATGAATCTGAATTGTGTTCTTGGCTAGAGCAAATACCACATACATTCATCACCACTTGACTTGGTTGTGGAGGCACCGAAAGAGTTGAATTTTTACTTGCAATATTGAGGCCCATTTGCTTAACTGCTGATGTAAGCTCCATCAATACATTCTTAATCTCCTTCTGATCATTAGCAACCACCTGAGCTTCACTAACTCCTCTAGTAGACAAGGCTCTGCTTCCGAACTGTTGTGAATTCTCAGCCATATTTGAAATTAGCTCCCTAGCTCGATGTGGTGTTTTGTTGAGTCATGTCCCTCCAGCTGCTACATCAATCATAATCCTATCCATCTGTAATAATCCCTCATAAAAGTACTGGATGAGGAGCTGCTCGCTAATCTGGTGTTGTGGGCAACTGGAGCAAAGCTTGTTGAATCTCTCCCAGTAGTCATAAAGTGTCTCCCCTACCACTTGCTGAATGCCACAAATGTTTTTTCTGATAATTGCTATTCTGGAGGCTGGGAAATATTTCTCTAGGAACGCATTCTTCATAGAAATCCAGCTAGACACATGCCCAGTAGGTAAGTAGTAAAACCAGTCCTTAGCTACGCCAGTCAAAGAGAAGGGAAAAGCTCTCAGCTTGATATCATCTTCTGAAATACCCTGAGGCTTCATAGTGGAGCATACAACATGAAACACATGCAGGTGTCTATTTGGATCTTCTCCAGATAGTCCTTGAAACTTAGGCAATAGGTGGATGAGTCCAGATCTAAGCTCAAAATCTCCACCCAGCGCTGGATAAGAAATGTTGGAATACTGAAATATAGCATCTGGTGTTACGAGTTCTTTCATGGTCTTCTGGTGGTCTACCATCTGATCAACTGAATAGGCTGAGATAGACTGAGTAGGAATAATGTCAAATCCCTTTGAAACACTGAGCTGGCTCCTCCTAGCTCTAAAAGTCCTCTCAATCTCAGGGTCAAAATCCTCAAGATCACCACCTGTAGACCTGGTCATAAAATCAAAAACAAATCGCAGTAAAAGTATATAGAAAGATGAAACAAATAAAATCAGATCACAAGATATAGCAGTAAATGTAAAAAAAATGGATCAAGAAAAATATAAAATGAACACACAAGCAAAAATCAAACAAATCAACTAGTTGCTTCCTTGGCAACGACGCCAAAAATTTGATGCCCGCTAAATAGGTGTCACGAATGTGGGTCTCAAATTTAGATATTTGTAAGCTGGAAATCCTTTTTGCAATCAAAGAATAAAAGCGTAATAAAGGGGCCACAGGTCGTATTTTTCCTAGGGCTAGTTCAAGTTGTTCGATTCGTGCTCGAGTTTAGGTGTCGTTGATATTTTTGAGTTTTCAAATAAAATGTGGGTTTGGTTTCAAATAGAAATGAAAATCACAAAGGAAAAGGAAAAAAAAACTAAACTAAATTAGCTAAGCAAAATAAATCCAGCTAATGGACTCAAACAATGAAGAGCTCTATCAAGCAATTGAATGCAACTTGATTCCAGAATGAGAAAAATTGATTTGCCCAATGATTGAAAATAACTGTAGAATTTTAACTGATCAATGCAGCTTGTAAAGGTATACTATCAAAGAAGGAATTCACAGGACTGGAAATGTTCAGAAACTAGTAACTAATCAATCGAAAACAACTAATGCAGAAAATCAATGTGCAGGCATTAAGAACCTATGTGCAGGAATGAAATGCAGCATGAATTTGATACAAAATCTAACAAATCAGCGAAGAATAAATGCTCGAGACTAGCTTCAGAGATGACCAACTAAAATTGCAGAAATGTCAATGGTCATTTCAGAAACACTTGAATGGAAGAGACAAATGCAGAAATTCAACAGCTGTATGCAGAAATGCAGTGACAATCAAATGTAAATCAAGCAATCACGCTGAAATTGACGCATAAATCTAACTTCATAAAAGGTCCAAATGAGCTGATGTAACTGCTACAAGCTTCGGCAACTACAAGCATAAGAACTGCAGGATTGAACTTAATTGCAAAATTGAAAACTAAGTTGCAGAAATAGAGATGGATACAAAACAAGCTAAACTGAAAATGCAGAAATAAAATGGAATGCTACACTAACTCGGAACAAATGCTTTAGCAACTTAAATATTGTCTTTTATCTCAGGAATTATAACTAGTCACTACTTGAATTCAACATAAACTGAAAAATTCAGAACTAAGCTGAGAATTGCAAAAGCAGGGCTGATACGCAGTAACAATTCTGATACGCAAGGATTGAAATAAGAAATTTAACTGAAATTACAACTATTGCTCACTAAACAAACTTCCTAACTGATTATCTTGCAGCATGAAACCTAATTAAGGCTGGAACAATTCAGAAATAAAAATTACAACAGTTGATAAAAAATAGAAATGAAATTGCAGCTGAAACTGAAATTACAGCTAAAGAAAACAAGAAATACAACCAGAAACTAAGTCTCGATCCTTCACTTGTATCAAGACCTCCTTGCCGTCACACAATGGCAAGCCAAGAACCCCTTCAACTCACAAATCAATGGGAAAATAGCTCCAATTTCAGATCTGCTCACAGATTTGCACGCAGCTGGAAATCCAATCCGAT
>JAGFNQ010001984.1:433704-526517 GCA_024364735.1 Boesenbergia rotunda | reverse complement strand
TATAGTTTATAAATTTCGTTTCAGAGTTCTGCAGTTCGGCTAATCTAATATAATTTCCTTTTAAGCAAAAGGGATAGATATGCGAGATTATTTCACCATTATTGAAATGAATTGGACACTAACAACAAGTCTCAACTATTTCGATTGATTGAATGGATTTTATCCTTCTATTAGCCCGTATCTTGCCGTGAGACTGGGATTGGAGTGAACAATATCACCTTTTGCTCCAATATTAGACTCTAGTCAAAGCTCTTAAGTAGCAGTATTCGACTTTTATATCATTTCTATTGCCTCCCTCCACTGATTTTGCTTGGATTTCTAGCATAAGTGCTTCAATGATGTGAATAAGGAGAGCTCTAAAGCTTTTTCTAGCCTTCATTCTTCAAATTGTAAGTTTAATTAGGTTATGTCATAACAATCAAAATAATCCTCAATTTCATCTAACCAATCGAGGAATTCATTTAGATATATCCTACTACTAAAACTAAGAGTGGCCACTATAGCATGTCTAGTGATGCCTCTTTCATCTTGCTTAGCTCTATATCTATCGTCCTATTATAAAATAGTCATAATCATTTTCTGAATGATCTAATATTCTATTTTATTTTTTTTTTTACTCATATCGCCTGGTTTTCTAATAATTTGTTTTAAGAATATTTCTAAGACGTCCAACTGACTTCTTAGGGTTTTAAGCTCGTTTTCCAAGCTCACACCTGATTTACAATGATCACACCTATTATCTATTTCTCTCAAACTGAGGTTCAACATGTCATGATAGGGTTAACAAAGTAATGATATTTATAAAAATTTGTAAAACTGATAAACTAAGATATGAAAAAAGGATTGTGATTTGGTTGTGGTGAGGGGAAAAACTAGTATTTTATGAGAAAACCTAAGTAAATTCAAAAGAATCGATTAAATTATACAAAAAAAAAATTTATCGAGGAATGATGTTACCAAGGTAATGCAAGCCCATTTTTTTTGCTGGAGTTTGTTGTGGAAGTGTATCCATGATGGGTAAGATATCGTCCTTGCAATGGAAACACCTTGGTGTTGTAAATTATCCATGATCCAGAGTAGGGATCGCACAATCAAATCTTGTTTAGGGTCAACCAAGGTGAAGGCAGCAACGTGTGGTCACGAGCATAAGAAACAACAAATGGTTAGACTACAGGAAAAAACAGAAGTCCATCGATAAGGCATGGTCATGCGAGCCCTTTGATCAAGCCAACTTGGGACTTGTAGGTTAGTTTTTAAGCATGTCAAGTAGACCTGATCACGGGCCGGATCCAGCTCGGACCCGGCCCGTAGGATGCCGGGTCGGTTCCGGTTCAGGGGAGGGGGGGGGGGGGGGGGGACCGCCAAACCGGCGGTTTGGAGTCGTTGGAGGTGTTTTTTTTTGTTTTTTTTTTTTCAACGATTAAGATCATTTGACCGCTTTTTGATTAATGACTATGATTATAATCCAAACTCTATAAATAGGGAGTTCATTTCATCATTTTCACACACATCTTCTCTACTCTCATTCTCAATTTCATATTCTCTACGCATTTTCGGCTTCATCTTTCGACGATAATGGAAGGTGGTCACGGAGCTTCATCATCTCGATCTCGGAAGGGAAAAGAAATAGCATACGAGAATCCCAACATTCACATTCAATCCACCGATGATAAGACCGAGGCTCAACCCTAGCACATTCCGATGCCCGAAACGCAAAGAAGTACCGATGCAATTATTTCTAAGGTTCGGAAAAATCCTCCTTTAAAATCTTCTATTTTCACTAAACATTTTGAGAAGATCACACTTCCGTCGGGAAAATTGCGTGCAAAATGTAAGCATTGCAATGCTTCCTACAAATTCTAAGCCGACGGCGGCTATGGGTCGTTAAAACGACATGTAGAAGTGAAGCACCGGACGGAATATGAACTTGACCGCTCTTAAGCACAATTATCAAGATTTTCTAGTAGTAGTAGTACTGATTCTGGTTTATTTTTATATTCTGATAATAAATTAAGAGAATCATTAGCTAAATTTGGTTTCCGTAAAATATCGTTCTTTTAATTTTGGATCTAAATGCACATTTGAAGATTTTTGTAAAGAATATCTTAATCCATCTGCTAAACGTGTTCCTAGGATTACACTTACTCGTACAATTAAAAGATTAGTAAAACAAGGAAAAAAGAATTTAATTGATGAATTTAGTAAATTAAATAATAAAGTTTCTTTATGTTCCAATATTTGGAGTGATCATTGGCAAACTCATTCTTATATGGGTGTGACTTGCCATTGGATTAATAACTCTTGGATCCTCCAAAAAAGATTGCTAGCTTATAGAGTATTTGATGAATCACATACTGCTCATAACATTGCACAATTATTATGTTTAATTTTAGAAGAATATAGATTGACACATAAAATATTTTCAATATCATTAGATAATACTTGTTCTAATACCGCTTCTATAGATGAACTAAAATTTGTTTGTCAACCTATTATTGGTGGTTTATTTTTTCATATTCGTTGTGTATGTCATGTTTTAAATTTATGTGTTCAAGATGGATTAAAACTTTTAGAAAATTATATTCAACCAATTAGAATCGCAATTTCATATTTATGGTCGCATCCATCTATGATGAAACAATGAGGTAGATTTTGTAAAGCTAATGGAATGAGAGCTAAAAAATTTTCACGTGATATTCCAAAACGTTAGAATTCAACATATCAATTATTACAAGATTCATTTCAATATAAAGATTTAATATGTTTATTTTTTGCACAAAATAGTAATAGTAATACATATTTATTTTTACAACAATGGAATATTTGTAGTAATATCTGTGAAATTTTAAAAGTATTTAACGATGCAACTGAACAACTTTCCGGTGTTTATTATCTCACTGCTCATTTAGTTTTAGTGAATTTTTCTAGTATAGTATTAGTATTAAATGAACATATCAATAATGAAGCTTTAACTTCTTGCATATTAGTTATGAAAACTAAATGGGAAAAATATTTTTATTTTATTTTTGAAATTTATTTAATTGCATTTGTTTTAAATCCTAGATTTAAATTAGAAGTTTTACAAGAAATGTTAAGATTATATTATGACGCTTTAATTCTTCTCCAGATCTAATTAATATTATATATAATATTAGCAATTATTTATATGATCTTTATAATCAATATTATATTAAATATGGTATACAAACTAATATTTTTGAAACACAACAGCCTACTAGTATTAATTTAAAATTTACAAAAGCACAACTTTTATTAAAAGAACAGTCGAAACGACCACGGGGATCCTCAAGTTTCACACAGGAACTTGAGAATTATTTTACGACTTCTTTTGATTTTAATGAAGCAGATAGCGAAGATTTCGATATCTTGAAGTGGTGGTCACAGAAGGCTCAAAGCTTTCCTGTTCTCTCCGTGATTGCAAAAGAAATTTTAGCTTGTCCAGTGTCAACTGTTGCTGTGGAGCAGACGTTCAGTGTCGGCGGCAACATATTAGATGAACGGCGATCAACTATGTCTCCTGACTCATTGGAAGCTCAAGCATTATTAGACGATTGGACTAGAGCCGAGAAAAGAATTCAAGGAATGCAACTTTCAGAAGACGAAGTCGAAGAATTTGATACCGAAGGAACGAATACAACGGGAATGGAAGGAAATGAAAGTGAGTGATAAAAATTGTAAAAGGGTAAAAATGTAAAAGAACTATATGAGCTTTGATTCCTCTACACCCTAAGGGGATACGTAGGCAACTTAAATAAGTACAAGCCCTTTTTTTAATAAATTTTATAGTTTAAATTTTAATTTTTTTAATATAATAATCTCGAACTGTGGCGAACCGTGAACCGAACGTGAATCGGCGGTTCCGAACCGTGAACCATAACCGTCTTGGGCAGTTAAGGTTAAGGGTCAACCTCCAACGAACCGTCGAACCGTCGGTTCCGAACTATTGAACCGTCGATTCCGAACCGTGGTCGGGTCTAATGTCAAGCAGTGAAGGTAACTAGTGCAAGTCTAAATATCCTCCTAAAGAAACCTAACCAACCCTTTAAAAAAAACCTAACTACATTAACTTCACATTAAAATTTTGTAAAATAACTTAGTTAAGAAAATTTATATATTTATTTCCTAAATTCTTCAAAACTTCGACCAATACCATTTAGGACTACACCTTTTCACCCATCTTATCCTAGTATATCTTACAAACAAAATCTATAATTTCTAAGATTTTCTTACTTTTCAATCCTAAAAGTAGATTATGTAAAGAGTTTTAATTAATTTTTTTATAAAATATTCTTTTATACTGCCTATATTTTATTATAATCAAGAAAATCTTTTGGTCTATACCTTTTGTAATATAATATTTACCAAAATCTATATATTTTTTCCATAGTAATTTGATAAATACCCTTTTCCTCATCCTTAATCCCACCTTGTCATATACTTTGAAAATTGCTATTCTTATGAGACTTCTAACTTTTAAACTTTATTTTTATCTCCTTTATATCTTTTCACCACTTATTTCTACAATCTTGCCAATTTTAGAAATATTTCTTACTTAGACTGATAACTTTTGTTCTCCCATACACCAAACCACAACCATCATCTCTCTTTAAATGTGGCACCTTTACCTCATGACAATAAAAAAATTAACCATGTTATATCCTTGACCCTATTTGCCATCGAAGTTTACATGACAAAAATATTTGCAATATCTAATTCGAAACACTTTCTTGATTCTATCTTGAAAATATTTTATAATTGTACTTAAAATTCTATATTTTTTCTAAAACTAGAAACAAAAGAGAAAAAAGGGAAATACATATTAAGAGAAAACAAAAAAAAAAGAAAGAGAAAACACCTATATAACAAGGGAAACCTAGTAGACATAAGTAAACCAGAGAACTAAATCAAAGAGGAGATAAAAACAACCTTGAAACACTCAGATGACCATAAAAGCCAAAGATTGAAATGAAGAACACAAAATCCACTGAAGAAAAGGGATTGATGCATCAAAGATTAGTTGGTATTTGACATAACATAAAGGTTGGTATTTGACATAACATAAAGGAACATCTTTGGGATTGGACTTTGCAAGTATATAAGCTATAAGCTTTAATTATTTTTTATCATCGTGAACGAACAAATTATTCTGTCCAAATAGTGAAGGACTTTGCTCTAGTCTGAGGCTTATTAAGCTTGATCAATGAACCATGTAATCCTTATATTTTACATATTGAAAGATCAAACTTAGCAAAAAAGAATATATATGAAACTCTTAGAGCAGCTTGTGGCTCCACGATATTTGATAATTGTGTTAGCATGGATGGCAAGTTGCAAATCAGCGACAGCTTTAGTTTCTTCTCTGGAATAAGAAAATGAAGAACATATAAAAAAGTAGGTAGTCTTACCGGCTTCAATGGCATTTCTAGCAGCAAGTCTAAAATCATTGACAACCAAAGGAATTTCTTCTGTCTCCAATCTCCGTGGGACAGAAAAAGTCACTTCATCAATGCCGTTGGCTCGTAGTTGAGGACTTAATGGCTTATTAGTGCATGAAATTGGGGCTTGGCCATTGGGCTGAAAATCTGCAAGAGGAGCATAGTGATATATGAATCAATGCTGGGCATCCCTATATACCTGACACTGGAAGAAATCCAGTATCAACAAGTAATCCTGAGCAGAATAGGTGGAGATACCTACCTCGGCATGATTAGGATGTAAACCAATTTGGACGATTAATCATAATGATGCAACACAGTATAGATAGAAGGGGGAAAAAAAAGAATCAATTTTAGCTCAGGTAAGCCAACTATGTCGACTGTAACATTCTTTCATACATCTAGAGGGTGTTTACTTAAGAACCAACACAGAAGTAGAGTGGTTCCAAACTTGCAATCAGGACTGGCACCTAAAAAAACATAACTTAGCCAAGAGAAGGGAGAAAGGCAGAGGTTTGAGAGAAGTACCAGTGTTGGAAACCCTTCCAACGTGCCAAATCTGGCAAAAGAAGATGCCACCCTTTTCGTGAACTGCATTCACAATGGGCGTCAAGCATCCACCTGTTCTTTGGTCCAAATACCGGGAGAGTATTCATACCTTACCCAACCAGATTCAACGAACAAACGCAACAAATCAAAACCCATAAACAGCGATCAGAGCAACATCTGAAATAAGTCGGGGCAATATTCCACCCTACCCTTGCGCAGTGTCGGAAACTCCAGTTGCCTCGGAAATCAAAAGGCCGCCTTTGGATGCCCGCTGAGAGTAATACAAGATGGCGTGCGGCTGCGGCACGTTCCCGTACGACCTCTGCCTTGTCAACGGCGCCAGCACAATTCTGCAAGCAGAGCCAGCGCAATTCGTTCCAGCTTCAGAAAGTGGAACAAAATCAGTTATATATATATAACTTGCCGAAAAGAAAAGAAATAGAAAAGAAGAAGCTCTGACCAAAGGTCAAACTTGCCGATCTTGTAAGCGGTGAGAAGGGGAACCGAATTTGGGGCCGCCATGTCGAGAAGACGAACAAGGATCTGGAGCCCTTCCTTCCACTGGGCTTGTAGTGATCGGCCGAGCCCCCACGGGCTGGATCAGCTGGTTAAGACACTCGCACTTGAAATGGAGGGCGTGGGTTCGAGGGTCGACAGTATGAACGAGGGATGAAACCTCGGCTGCTGTTTAAAAAAAAAATCCCTCGCGCCTGGGTGTCTTGGCCTGCTCAGCATTCATCGTGATTTACCCCCTCTGGACACTTGTGGGGCAGAGACCAGGGGGCCGCTGGGTTGACGGTTCCAACCTTTTTGAAATTGTAGTGATCGGCCGAGGTGTATTTGTATGGAGTGGGAATGGCCGGCCGAGCGGAGAAGAAATGCAAATCGGTTACTTGTTCACTTTCGAATTTCGATTGAAAAAAGAGAAAGGCGGCTTGCTACGGAATTAATTACACTCGGGCAATTTACTAAACAGTCCTTAACTTTTTATAGATTATCTTAATACTCTTTTCACCCACCACATCTTTAATAAAAATTAAAGGACATTTTAGCAAAGGACGCACTTAGTTATTTTATTCTAAATTAAAATAAAATTTAATTTTTTATTTAAATCAAATTAATTAAATCGGATAAAAAAATTAGAAAAAGAAAAAAGATATTTTATTTTATTTTTGTTAAGAATTTCATATCAAAGTCATTAATGACAACTAAAAAGCTCATTTTTTTTAAAAATATGTTTTATTTATATTTATATTTTTAATTTGAGAACTTAAAAAAAAAGGTTAATAAAAAATTAAATAAGAAAATTCATAATAGTCTTCTAATTTTATTTCACTCTTATTTGTTATTTGTTCTTAGTTAGATGATGCTCCCCAAGCTTTTTAATGGATAGCTCATCGATAAATACGTCAGGTGAAAAGAAGATAGGTCTTTATGTGATAGTTGACAAGGCTCCGTAGGAGGATGGTCGGAAGATTTCCAACGTAGTCACTCTGATACTCAAGTTAAAGATGGAGATCACAAGTGAGTGTAATAGAATTGAAATAGGGTTGTTCGCACATACATTTTCTCAGGTGGAGTGTGTATCTTTTTATATGGGGTCGATGGAAGACGCTTATCTGATAATCTATAAACTTCGCGCACATTATCCTAAAATGATAAGATTTATAGCAAACGTTTCGCCATAAGACATGTTTTCCAAAATCATTTTAGCACACGTTATCACAGTCGTTGCTATTTATCCGGAAGCACAAACTGTTAGAGATTTTCGGACAAGTACCCGATGATCCTAAGGGTCATAGCTCGGGGGCTTGAACTCGAGGGTTGACTTGAATAGCCAAGTTGTACTCTGATCCTATCTATTAGTTCAAGGATTTTTGTGAACTTAGATGTCGGACCCCTAGTCAGGAGCTCACCCGACGTTCTTGACTGATCTCAACCTAAATTCAACTCGGGATCTGACCTGACCTGACCTTACCTGAGCTCGGGACCTAAACTCGGGTCGAGATCTTTTTGGAGGATAATATTGTGGATGAAGTTTTTCTACTTCTGGTGACGTAGCTTTTTTAGTTGACGTAGTATACCTAGACCTGGCATCACTAAATATTAAATAATAAAAAATAATTTTTTAAAATTTTTTTTGTTAACCTTCTTTTGCATTTTTAATTTTTTTATAAAGTTTCAAAATCTATTAATATATATATAACACAGTTTTTGCTACAGTACGCATGCAGACGCGACATTCACAGGGAGCTTATGATTCCCGCCTAAACCAAATCTAACTTTTAGATTTTTCTAAACCAAATAAGTTTTAGATTTTTTTAATTAATTAGTATCTATAAAACACAGTTTTTGCTATAGTACACATGCAGACGTAACATTCACAGGTAGGGGTGAGCAAGAGTTCGGTCAAACCGAGTTAACCGACCGAACCGACCGAAATTTATAGTTCGGTTCGGTTAAATCAAAAATTCGAATTTTTCCTCTGAAACATCGGTTATATCGGCTTAATCAGTTCGGTTTCGAGGTTTAAACTCGAAATCCAGTTAAATCGATTAAACCGATTAAACCGATTTTATTATCAAACTCCTAATCGGTCACGTGACCGATCAGGCAAGTTACAGGATCTCAACACACAAAAAATCGTTTATTTTGGATTAAAATCTGAATAAACTGATGTTTTATCGGTCGGTTTGGTTCAATTTTTACGAAAAGTTCGATTTGTTCGGTTTCGGTTAAATCAGTTCGGTTTTAAACCGATTGCTCAGCCCTATTCATAGGGAGTTTACGATTTCCGCCTAAACCAAATCTAATTTTTAGTTTTTTCTAAACCAAATAGGTTTTATATTTTTTAATTAGTTTTTTAATTTCCCTTTTTTCCCTCTATTGGCCTCCCTCCCTTAACCCTAAACAATCCCTTTCTCTGCTCTGCCGCCGCCACCTTTGCTGTCGTCTCCTTCGATTTCGCCACCGTCTCCTTCGATCCGGTCATCTACATTAGGTTTTAGGCCCTTGGATGGTGCACATGGAATCTATCCGTTGTTGTGTCCCCGGATTAAAATTTCATTAATTGAAATTAATCTGGACACATACGAAACTTCCAAGCGACCGTTTCGTTGTCGTACTAATGACTTGAGCGATCACTTCAACAAACTTGTTGTTCAAGCAATTTGATTCTTCTAGTCGGTTAGCCGTGGAAAAGACAACATAAGATCGCCGATGTTTGTGTTTTACAATCGGGGTCCAAGTTAATTAATGAATAATTAACAACAACGAGGAAAGATAAAGAACAAGAATGAATAAGATAAATGCATATCTCTTGATCTTCTATTATATAACCTCCCTCTTCTTGGACATCGTGTGGGCGACGATCTCCCAAGAATTGAAGCCTCCTAAACCGCACTTCTCTTTCTCTCTTGCTTGCGCCAATCCACAAAGGAAGAAGAAGCCTTCTTCCTCTCCTTTGTGCCGCCGGCCACCACCTCTTTCTCTCCTTCTTGTTGCGCCACCGACCACCACCTCCACGGATGAAGATCCTCACCGGCCACCAAGGAGAATTCTCCTTCCCTTGCTAAAGTTGTCCACCAAAGGAAACAAAGGGAGAGGCGTCTCCCTTTGTGCGCCGCCCAACCCTAAACCCTAGGGTTTTGCCGCCGGCCAAGAGGGAAGAAGAGAGGAGGAGGTAAAACCAAGAGATTAAACCAAAGAGTTATAAAACCAAAGAAGTTATTATTTTGAGTCTAGGCTTCATGAGGTATTCATAGGCTATAATAGGAACCATGAGGAGGAGTTGGTTCTTGGCCACCTAACGGATTTTTTTAGCCATAAAAATTTTTTAGCCACAAAAAATTTTTTAGCTACAAAAATTTTTAGCCACAAAACCGGATCCATTAATAATGATCCAATCCACTAAAGGATCACTATTGAATCACCTCACCAACCCCCATAATAAAATATGGGCTCCAATATATTATTTGTACAAAATTCTCCCCGTGTTTAAAATATCGCATGTCCATTAATTAATTAATTAATCTGACATTTAATTAATTAACTACTAACTCCATGAGTAGTACCACTCAACCTTATTATCATGCCGGACCAAGTCCACCTGCAGGGTTTACATGATAAACTTTATGAGCTCCTCAAGGGGACATCATCATCCTAAAATAGGACACGATTTCCTCCTATAATCAATGACACACCATGCAAATAATACTATTTCTCAATTTACCGATCCTATCGATTTAATGAATAAATCTCCCCCACTGGTAAATCAAAAAAATAAAAACTAAGTACATGTGCTCGTTATTATATCCGGATTAAGAGCATGTACAAAATAATATCTTGAGGTTTGATTCAATTATATAGTCTGTATAAATTGAATCACCTCAAAGTTGGTCTGCTCAATACACTCAGAGTGTACTAGTGTAACTCTATGGTCAAGACAGACCATATCGAATTACACTACAACCATGCCAATGATTTGTCCAAGACCATCTAGGTTGTGAGCCTCTTCTTATACTCTACAAGGGACTGATAATATGATCTTCTATGTGAAACCACATACCATGTTATCTATAGTGTAAAGTATTAGACAATATGCACACACATATATACAGATATAAAATGCAATCATGATTCTGTGATCCTTATTCCAAAATGTAGATGTTCATACAAAAAAGCTAGGCTCTTAATATACATCCTAACAGTCGCCCTCTCCTGTGCCACATTCTCCTTCAATTCTGCAGAGGTCTCATTCGATCCGATCGTCTACGGTTCCGCCCTCTCCTGTACCGCTATCTCCTTCGATTCTGTACAGGTTTCCTTCGATTCGGTCGTCTACAGTGCCACCCTCTCCTTTGTCGCCGTCTCCTTTGATCCTTCAATGGAGTCGTCTTTTTATCCTCGCCTCAACCCCGGTCAGGATGCCTACATGTACAGGTAGGCTTCCTTATTGTTGTTGTTTTTTACATAATAAAAGAAGACAAATTGAAAGGGTTGCTACATGTACATTATAGTTTCATAGCATCATTTTGTTTTCCATATTGATGATACATACAAATCTGAAATGTTCATTTGACATTTCTTTTAATTTTGGTCCAACATTAATCGAGTATAATTGTTTTTAATACTTTAAACCTTGGCTTAATATCACCTTTAAATTCATGTTAATGATCATGCATCACTACCTTGATTTTTCATGAGGACTTTAGAAAACCAAACACAACCTCATAGTGAAATTTAATAACTGTATAAGGATTCCAGTTGGCCGATTCTCTAAAATCAAATGATTTAGGAACTGTTTTCGCTGTTGATTCATGGGAAATACACCATAAATTCAGAAAATTCAAATCAATCAAGTATAATTTCTTTTCATATAGTTTATTTGTGAATAAGTTTATTTTAATACGTATTTTAAGTTTCAAAGCATTCCATCACTAGAGTACGATGAATATGTTTATTTTTTTATTTGCTTTTAAATTTCAATGCATCTGATAACTATTTTCTTAATGAACAGATATATTTATATTCATCTTTTAAGATCTAATGCATCTCATTACTTGCAGTCACCATCTTTAAAAGTACCTATATATATGTATATTCATCTTTTAAGTTTCCTCTATATCAAATTTTGAAATTTCAGGATGCGCTGACGGCATGGCTGAAATAGTTAGGCATAATATTTGGTATTGTTGACACAAGTCAAATGTTGTTAACTTTCTTATGTTTAACATACTGGATAGAATTCATATTGTCTCCTATTTTATCATTTGGTGATTGAATAAACTTGTTTTTCATTTTGCTTTTTCATTCAATAATAAAAGTTTACATATATTTATTGTCATTAAACATTTTATTTTGATTGTGTAATATTCTCGTGCATCGCACGGATAATATATCAAAATCTTGCAAATAATATACCAATTCATATAGTTTACTACTCGTAAGAATATTATTTATCATCACAAGCCAAGCAAAGCAAACTTTAGATCCCATCCACATCCACCACCCTTATAAAACTTATAATCATCAATAATATCTTATATTATAAAAAATAATACTATATCTCATATTGATATGAATCCATGATGGAATAAAATTATTTTTCATTTAAATTTTTTATTTAATAATAAAAATTGACATATATATTATCACTAAATATGTTATTTGAATTGTGTAAGATTCTCGTGCATCGCACAGGTATTACACTAGTTAAAAATAAAAATACAAATAAAAATAAGGTTAAGAGATTGTCATAAATTTAATAATGTAATTTTTTTAATGAACTTATTCAACATTTTAGAGTCATCATTGACTTTTATATAAACCTCCTTTATAAAATAATTATATTTTTATTTTTTTTATCCGTTCAATTTGATTCTGTTTAAATAAAAAAATTAGTTTTTTAATTGTAATTTAGGACTAAAATAGGTAGGAAGGTTATTTTGAGAATTAGGTCTGAATTAGGTCTGTTCTTTAGTAAAAATTAAAGTATAATGTGTTTTAAAAAAATCAGAAAATTGAGTACTGTCATTTGTAAAAATATCAAAAAAAAAGACTTATATTTTATCTCGAGAATACTTTTATTTTTTATTGTAATAATTACCAAGTATGTTGTTACAACATAAACGAAAATTACTTCAACATAATTAAAATTAATACACATAAAACCCTTATATTAAAATAATCTTTAATAACATGGTTAAAAAATTTAAACTTGATTAAAAATATTTCAACTTTATCAAAAATTTTTAAATATTAATATTTTTTTTTGTAAAAAAATTAAATATTATTGTAGCAGCTATATATGGTGCATAGCTATTACGATAGAGTGATTAAGTGGTTTTTATTAAGTTAGAGTGATTTGGATAAGTTCAAGTAAATTTAATTAGGTGCTTGGTAGGTTGGTTTAGTAGGCTTAAATGAGAATGAAATCTGTTTCATTCCTAGATGTTTGGTAGACTGTAATCGAAATCAATAGATGTTTGGTAGACTGTAATCGAAATGTAATTATCACTAAACTCATTCCTCCCCATTCCTCATTTTTTTTGACAGCACACCCCACGCGCCACCTCCAACATATGTCAAAGCCCCAACGTGTATCTTCCCCCAACCTGAATCTCCCCATTCCTCCCGTCGTCTTCCCCCAACATGCGCCCACTCCTCCACCTCATTTTTCTTATCGCCTCCATTACTTCTCTTCCTCTCTTTCTCTCAGCCGCCTCTCTTTCTTCTCCCTGCGCGCCACCTCCTTTTACTTCTCTTCGTTTTTTTTTCCGTCGTCTTCCCCACCAACCTGTGCCCACCTCTTCTCTTCTTCCTTTTTCTTTTCTCCTCCATTACTTCTCTTCCTCTCTTACTCTCAGCTGCCCCCTTCCTTGCCCTATCCTAGTTTTGTCCAAACCAAAGCTGCCAAAAGGAGGGGATTTTTGATTTTTGTGACAAATTGAAATACTTACATCGGAAAACTATGAATTGATCTATTTAAATTTTTTGGCTCAGATTTGTTTATTTTTGTTCTATATTTATGTGATCTCAGATGCAGATTCTAGGAATGGTGTTTTGGAATGATTATCTTGTATGATTTTTGGTTCTAATTTATTATTAGTGACATCGGTTGTTACGTGATATAGATAAACATGGTACGACTACCATTTAACAAGATTGTGTACTTTGTGGAATATGTATGGAATGCTCATGGTTTGTTTGATGGTCTTACTTTATCAAATTGTAATGCTTACATATCATCGAAGTACAATTCATTAAATTAAAAGTAGGGAGGATAAATAGATTATGCATGTGAAATGGATATTCAGCCTTACAAAAAAAGAGCGATGAAATAAATATTAGTAAACTTCGAATGAATAAGAAAATATTCAGGATATTGTGTGATATGATACAAGACATTGGGGGTTTAAAAGCCACAAAAAATGCCACTATTATGAAATTGTGGTTTTATTTGTCTACGTGTTGGCGCATCATAAAAAGAATCGAATGATGAGTCTCCTTAATGAAGTCAGGAGATAGTAAGTCATCATTTCAATCTATATTATCGAGCAATTTTACAACTGCATAACATATTGCTTAAGAAATCTGAACCGGTGCGCAATGACTGTGAATATGATAGATGGAAATCATTTAAGATAAAAAAAATTTAATCACCTATAATTCGTTAGTTTAATTATATTTTTTTCAATCTTCAATTCTAATAATTACCTCTAATTATTATAATTAAAAATTATTATAGGGTTGTTTAGGTACTTTAGACAGTACTTTTATCTAAGTGACACCCCTAAAGAAGAAAAATAACATTATCACACAAGCAATAGGAGGGATTTCAACAAATATCTTGGGAGTATGTTGCCTGATGGACCCAAACACGAATGTGGGTCTCAAATTTAGATATGTGTAAAGCTGGAAAACCCTTTTTGCTAACAAAGAATAAAATGCAGTAAAGGGACCACAGGTCGTATTTTTCCTAGGGCTAGCCAAGGTTGTCTGATTCGGACTTGAGTTTATGTATCGTCAATTATTTTTTGGTTTCAGATAAAATTTGGAATTGGGTTGCAATCAGAAATAAAAAAACACAAAGAAAAGGGAAAGAACTTAACTAAATGAACTCAACAAGACAATAGCAACTAATGAGCTCAACTAATTATGAATTTATTTGACTAATGCAAGTAACTGAACTTGGAAACAAATTTGATATCCAAAGCAATTCAAATGCTAAGAAAATTGAATCAACTCAGTAGCTGAATTTCGACTGAAACTAAGACAAGAACTTCAAACCTAATTTCAGCCATAACACTTGATACTAATGCTGAATTTAAAATCTACATGCAGTAGCTAGCTGGTCCCGAAACAAGCTTATTTCAAACTCAAATGCACACTAAAAATTTCACTCAACTTGATACCAAACACTGCCTAAACTGCACTTGATACAAAGTGCAAAGTTTATCAACTTGATACACCAAAATGAGAAAACTATTATGCCAAAGATGATCCTAAATTGATTCGACTGTAAACTGACAATTCTAAGTTGCAAGCTGATCAATTCTGTTTGGAAACCAAAGCTACTAGTGACATGATCTACTGAATAAATGAAACGATGCAACAACGAAGCAAAAGACTGAGCAATTCAGAATGCAAAGAATGCAATCTGAATGCAGAAACAAAATTCGGCAGCTAAAGGATACACACTGAATGCAGCAATGAAGCAAAGAAATTTAAATGAAGCAAAAGAATTTAGAGGAAATGAATGCAGAACAAGCTGAATGCAGAAACAAAATTCGGTAGCTAAAGGATGCAAAAACTAACTCAAATGAAACCAAATCGCAGAGCTTAAGCTAATGTGCAGAAATGAATGTCTGTAGAAATTGAAAGGAAATCCAAGTGCTAAAATTAACAAAACAAGCTGCAGAAATTATAACCGATATTCAGGAGAAATTGAAAAGTAAAGGTGCACTAGTACACAACTCAGAACTGTAGCTAAATTTACAAATCCCAGTGTTGATGCTGTAACACCCAATAATTTTCGTGAATTATTAGGATTTTTTCTGAATTTTATAGCATTTTTCGGATTAAAATAAAAAGAAAAAAAATAAGGGGTTGGGCGGGGGTTGATCTCGCGACCAAAAGGCAAAGAAGGCCCTTAAGCGAGTCCGAATAACCAATATGTAGGACCGGTGCCGTCGATAGAGGGGGGGGGTGAATATCGATCGTAAAAAATCTTTGGAATTCTTCGTAAGACTTTCAATCGTCGTTCTAGACTTAGAGTGTTAGCGTAGCGGAAAATAAATAGAACGAAGAAAAACAAAGCAAAGTACACGCGGGATTTTTACTTGGTTCCCGACCCCCCAGGGTCAGTACATCCAAGGCCTATGCACGGGAACGCCCGTCCACTATTCGTCTCCTTTCCGGACTTTTCGGACGGAGAAACCCGACTTATAGTGCAAGATTACAAGCAATAATATAGAAAAATTAAGTGCGTAATTAAATGAATGCAAACCAACAAGACAAAGTATGAAGCTCGGCCGATCTGGACCTCCGAAGTGCCGCGCACTTCCTCCTGGAGCCTCCCGGTCATAGAGCCTCATTTCTAGCGTGTTGTCATCAGTCAGAATGCTTGGAATGGTACTTGACAGTTCATTTTGAAGCAGAGGGGTCGAAGCCCCTTTTATAGCACTCCTAGGGGCGCCCTGAACGTTGGGGGCGCCCCGAAATACCCGGTCAAACCTTATCCTTGCTCCTACCTCGCCACAGGTGATAAAATCTTTGACCAGGGCACCCCGGACCTCCCGGGCACCCTCCTAAGCGCTTATCTGTGTTTCAAACCTAAAACAACAAATATAGGTTTCAACCCGGGCGCCCCGGACTTTCCGGGCGCCCCCCTTGACACCTATTCTGCTTACTTCACGAAAACTGCATTTTCTTCTTTGCTCCGGGCACCCCAATTATTCTGGGTGCCCCCAATCATGGTTTAAACCCAAGACTGGGTTTTAAGCCTTGCTCCGGGCGCCCCCAACACTCCGGGCACCCCCAACAGCCTTTTTCAGCAATTTGCTTTGTCTCCGGTTCTTGGTACCTGCAAGATACACAAATACAAAGCATATATGCATATAATATTAAGCTTAAGGAATTGGTTCGGACTTCGGATTTCCATGAAACCCTAGGTCGAACCGGCACAAGTTCCCATCCCCGAGAACTTGCCCTTCACCTACTCCTTTCAGGAGACGGTTGCCACCCAGCCCTTCGGGTGGACTTTTGCTTAGCTTCCGATATCTCCGGACCTCGAGACGCCCAAACCCTGACCCGTCTCTACTCCTGTCCTTAGTCATCGCTCAGCTAAGTTGCTCAGTCCCTTGGACCAAGACTTCATTCCCTAGCAATCCTTCTCCAGGTGCCTAGCAGTCCTTCACCAGGTCTTCTTTCCCTGGCAGTCCTTCGCCAGGTGCCTAGTAGCCCTTCGCTAGGTCTTCTATGCCTAGCAGCCCTTCGCTAGGTGCCTAGTAGCCCTTTGCTAGGTCTTGGGGTTTTGATTCCTAGCAACCCTTCGCTAGGTGCCTAGCAGCCCTTCGCTAGGTCTTAGGGTTACAATACCTAGCAGCCCTTCGCTAGGTGCCTAGCAGCCCTTCGCTAGGTCTTAAGGTTTCGATACCTAACAGCCCTTCGCTAGGTGCCCAGCAGCCCTTCGCTGGGACTTAGGGTTTCGATGCCTAGATTAACTAGGACTTTTCTTCAGCTTTGGTTACTTCTCTCTTACTCCCCCTTGTCTGTTCAATGTATCACTGACGTAAGTGTATTGTCAAACATTAAAATACTTAAAGAGGAACATCATTGATGCAACTTGCACCAACAATCTCCTCCTTTTTGATGTTTGACAATAACTTAAGTTAGATTGGTTTAAGGGGCTAACTTACTATCCTTGGGGAAAAATTGACTTTAGTTTTGAACATATTTTTGATCCTTTAGGAAAAATAAAAAATTTCTAACTTAAGCACACCTCTCCCCCTTTGTCATACATCAAAAAAACAATTACCAGAAATATTTGCGCCAACAATGAGAATTTTTGGTTCTTTTTGAAAATACTTAGTGCATAATTTTGAAAGCATTGTATTTGCATTTTTGAAAAATGCATAATTTTGAAAAGGATGTTATGCGCTTTGAAAAGTACAAGTACTTTGAATATTATGATCTTTAATAACATGCAAGTACTTTTGAAAGAATGCTATTTTAGAAAATATAAATATTGTGCATATTTTGCAAGTACTAACTATTTTTGAAACATCATATTTTACTTGACTAGGATTCTTTTCCAGTCTGACACAATCCCAGGAAACCTTGTTAACTACAAGGACATTTTCCTAAGTGTCCTGGAAAATTTTCAAACTCATGTAAATATTAACAGAATGTTGCCAAACAAAATGATAGTACTTTTGAAAATATATGCCAGTGCAATTTGAAAAATGTGTGAACTTTTGAAGACTCAATATTTTACTTGACTTGGTTTATCTTCTAGTCTGACACCATCCTGGGAAACCTTGTTGCCCACAAGGACATTTTTCTAAGTGTCCTGGAAGATTTTCCAAACTCAAGATAACCATTTTTTTGTGAAATTGATCAAAAGCAAATGAATTTTTGTACATACTGGTAATAATTTTTTTTAAAAAAGAAATGATAGTATTTCGAAAAAAAAACTTATGTTTTTAGCTAGATTTTGAAGATATTGTTCAAGAAAACATGTTATTAAATAGTTCTTTTGATGTGACCTCCCCCTAAACTTGACTCAGTCTTGGGAAGCTTGTTGACCACAAGTACTCTTCCTCTGAGTCTTAAGGTTTGATTCAGATCAAAAGAATAATAATTTTTAAAATAATTTAAAACTTGCCAGACTCCCCCTAAATTTGACACGTCCTAGGAGTCCTTGAAGATCATAAAGAGGACCTTTCCTCTGTGTCTTTAGGGTTTATCAAAGTCAAAGAAACGATAATTTTCATGTAGATAAATTTTGAAGCCACAATTTGGAAAGAAGATAATTTTGAAAACATATGTGATGCAAATTAAGGTGTAGTTTTCGAAAAATATTTTTAATAAAAAGAACAAAACACTCCCCCTGCATCCAACACCGTTTGACTCTAACTAAGTGCCTTAAGGAACTTTAGTGTTGTCCTAAGAGGCTTGTGTCTAATTGAGTGAGTCAAACAATTTTCAAAGGATATAATTTTTGAAAACATATAATATATATATATTCAATCAGACAAGCATGAATTCTATAAAAACATTATTATGTTGAAGCACTATTTTGAAAATATATTTTTAGGAAAATATTCTAACAATTTTGAAAAACAATTTTAAAAAATATTTTTCAATTCATTAGTCCTTAACATCTCACCCATTTTAGATGTATCAATACAGCAAGCATGGCTGCCTTATAAGTGTATTGTGAGATACTTGAATCATTTTTCTTAATTTATTATTAACTCTAAGATTTAATTGAAGCTTGTGTTAGATTTGAATTTGACAAGAAGTAACTTGAATTTGAATTTCAAAAATTGGCTTCCAGGTCTTGGCGAGGCACTAGGCCTTCTTTGGCCGTAGCCTTATTGGATCATCAACCCTTTCCTTGACAAAGCCTTTTAATAAAATTTCATTTTCAAAATTACTTGTTGAAAAATTCTGGTCTAACTAGTTTGGGTCTTGGATCGGTAGCTTCGGCTAGTTTCACCAGTCTAAAGAGACCAAGTATACTTGATCTTATTAGAGTTAGCTTCCCTAACGTACTATCATCTCACCGCCACCCAATACCAGGTTGATCAAGTTTCAATTATTCTTTTTCCTATATCCATTCTAATATATGCATAAATTTTAAATATGAATGACATGTCATATATTTAAAAAAAGTAGCAAATGCATGGCATGCCAATTATGCATGAGTCAAGCAATTCCAAATATTTTATTTAAGTTTCTAATGATGTATCAAATTCTCGATTTGATACATGTCGTGTGAACACGCGAATATGTCAACCGACTTTGACATATTTAATATTATTAATTTTATTTGTTATAGTTTTGGGTAAAATTTTATTTTAGTTCAAGTTTAACTTGTATAACGATTAGTTAGAGATTATATTGATTAAGGATCAATTAATTAAGAATTAATTGATGTTGAATTAATTGAATTTGAATTAATTAAGATTAAATTATTAATTAATTGAATTAATTTCAATTAGGTATGATTTAATTAATTAAGATTTAATTTGAATTGAATTTAGATTTAATTTAAATTTAATTTAATTTGAATTAATTTAATTTGAATTTACTTTAATTTGAATTTTATTTAAATTTAAATTAGGATTTAATTTGAATTAATTTGAATTTAATTAGGATTTAATTTGAATTTAATTAGGATTTAATTTGAATTTAATTAGGATTTAATTTGAATTAATTTGAATTTAATTAGGATTTAATTTGAATTAAATTAGGATTTAATTTGAATTAATTTGAATTTAATTAGGATTTAATTTGAATTAATTTGAATTTAATTAGGATTTAATTTGAATTAATTCGAATTTAATTAGGATTTAATTTGAATTAAATAAGGATTTAATTTGAATTAATTTGAATTTAATTAGGATTTATTTGAATTAATTTGAATTTAATTAGGATTTAATTTGAATTAATTTGAATTTAATTAGGATTTAATTTGAATTAAATTAGGGTTTAATTTGAATTTAATTAGGATTTAATTTGAATTAATTTGTATTTAATTAGGATTTAATTTGAATTAATTTGTATTTAATTAGGATTTAATTTGAATTAATTTGAATTTAATAAGGATTTAATTTGAATTAATTTGAATTTAATTAGGATTTAATTTGAATTAATTTGAATTTAATTAGGATTTAATTTGAATTAATTTGAATTTAATTAGGATTTATTTTGAATTAATTTGAATTTAATTAGGATTTAATTTGAATTAATTTGAATATAATTAGGATTTAATTTGAATTAATTTGAATTTAAATAATATTTAATTTGAATTAATTTGAATTTAATTAGGATTTAATTTGAATTAATTTGAATTTAATTAGAATTTAATTTGAATTAATTTGAATTTAATTAGGATTTAATTTGAATTAATTTGAATTTAATTTGGATTTAATTTGAATTAATTTGAATTTAATTAGGATTTAATTTGAATTAATTTAAATTTAATTAGGATTTAATTTGAATTAATTTGAATTTGATTAGGATTTAATTTGAATTAAGTTAAATTTAATTAGGATTTAATTTGAATTAATTTGAATTTAATTAGGTTTTAATTTGAATTTAATTAATATTTAATTTCAATTAATTTGAATTTAATTTGAATTAATTTTAATTTAATTAGGATTTAATTTGAATTAATTTGAATTTAATTAGGATTTAATGATTAATTAATAATTGTGGGTTTAAAGTCATCATTTTCATTATTTCGAAAATTTCTTTTTCATCTTTATCTTTCTTTTCAAGTTTTTCTAATAATTTTGATTTATTTGAATTTTTGTAATTTTTATTAACTATGGCCTTTATCTTAGATAGTTCTATATCCTCCTCATCTTTCAATATCTTTACAGTAGGTGGAGTAATTTGGTCCACTAATTAAGGTTTTGTAATAATATTTAATATTATCTATAATTAAATTATTATCTAAGAGAATTTTATCTTCAAAATTATCCTCAAAATTATCCTCTGATATATTTTCAATATTTTCAACATTAATCTCTAGATTATCTTTAAGATTTTCAGAATTAATTTCTGAATTAATCTTGAGATTTTCAGGATTAATTTCGGATTTATCCTTAAGATATTCAAATTTGAATTCGGATTTATCCTTAGGATATTCAAATTTGAATTCAGATTTATCCTTAAGATTAATTTTGTCAGAATCATAATTAATTTTATCACAGAAATTATCAGAATTAATTTTATCAGATAAATTATCAGAATTAATTTTATCAGATAAATTATCAGAATTAATTTTATCAGATAAATTATCAGAATTAATTTTATCAGATAAATTATCAGAATTAATTTTATCAGATAAATTATCAGAATTATCAGATAAATTATCAGAGTTAATTTTATCAAATAAATTATCAGAGTTAATTTTATCAGATAAATTATTAGAATTAATTTTATCAGATAAATTATTAGAATTAATTTTATCAATTTCTGAATTGATATTCTGAATTAAACAATTAATTTCTAATATTTTGGTCATATTTACGTTTTGTAATTTAACATGCAAAAAATTAATTTTACTATGCAGTAAATCTACTTTGTCAGAAAAATAAACTACTTTATCACATGGCAGTGCAGGAACTTGTAAAATTTTTGGAATATAAATCTTGTGTACCTTCACCGGACACTTATTTTTGTAATGTCCGTATTTCTTGCATTTGAAGCATTGTACGTGACTTTTGTCCCTCCGGTTTCCTGGCGCTGGTGCCTCCTTCGCCACCGGTGATGTAGACCGAATCTTATGAGTAGAGCACTGATTTTTATAGTGCCCTCTCTCCCTGCATGTGAAACAAATAATATGAAATTTACAAATGGACATTTTAAATAAAATATACCTGATTCACCCCTGAGCTCCCCCTCAACTCCTGGCGTCTTTGCTCCGTCGGCGGTTAGTCCGGTGAAGAGCGGCTCAGCCCTGATACCAATTGTAGGACCGGTGCCGTCGATAGAGGGGGGGGGGTGAATATCGATCGTAAAAAATCTTTCGGAATTCTTCGTAAGACTTTCAATCGTCGTTCTAGATTTAGAGTGTTAGCGCAGCGGAAAATAAATAGAACGAAGAAAAACAAAGCAAAGTACACGCGGGATTTTTACTTGGTTCCCGACCCCCCAGGGTCAGTACATCCAAGGCCTATGCACGGGAACACCCGTCCACTATTGGTCTCCTTTCCGAACTTTCCTGAGGCGGAAAAACCCGACTTACAGTGCAAGATTACAAGCAATAATATAGAAAAATTAAGTGCGTAATTAAATGAATGCAAACCAACAAGACAAAGTATGAAGCTCGGCCGATCTGGACCTCCGAAGTGCCGCGCACTTCCTCCTGGAGCCTCCCGGTCGTAGAGCCTCGTTTCTAGCGTGTTGTCGTCAGTCAGAATGCTTGGAATGGTACTTGACAGTTCATTTTGAAGCAGAGGGGTCGAAGCCCCTTTTATAGCACTCCTAGGGGCGCCCTGAACGTTGGGGGCGCCCCGAAATACCCGGTCAAACCTTATCCTTGCTCCTACCTCACCGCAGGTGATAAAATCTTTGACCAGGGCGCCCCGGACCTCCCGGGCACCCTCCTAAGCGCTTATCTGCGTTTCAAACCTAAAACAACAAATATAGGTTTCAACCCGGGCGCCCCGGACTTTCCGGGCGCCCCCCTTGACACCTATTCTGCTTACTTCACGAAAACTGCATTTTCTTCTTTGCTCCGGGCACCCCCATTATTCCGGGCGCCCCCAATCATGGTTTAAACCCAAGACTGGGTTTTAAGCCTTGCTCTGGGCCCCCCAACACTCCGGGCGCCCCCAACAGCCTTTTTCAGCAACTTGCTTTGTCTCCGGTTCTTGGTACCTGCAAGATACACAAATACAAAGCATATATGCATATAATATTAAGCTTAAGGACTTGGTTCGGACTTCGGATTTCTACGAAACCCTAGGTCGAACCGGCACAAGTTCCCATCCCCGAGAACTTGCCCTTCACCTTCTCCTTTTAGGAGACGGTTGCCACCCAGCCCTTCGGGTGGACTTTTGCTTAGCTTCCGATACCTCCGGACCTCGAGACGTCCAAACCCTGACTCGTCTCTACTCCTGTCCTTAGTCATCGCTCAGCTAAGTTGCTCAGTCCCTTGGACCAAGACTTCATTCCCTAGCAATCCTTCTCCAGGTGCCTAGCAGTCCTTCGCCAGGTCTTCTTTCCCTGGCAGTCCTTCGCCAGGTGCCTAGCAGCCCTTCGCTAGGTCTTCTATGCCTAGCAGCCCTTCGCTAGGTGCCTAGCAGCCCTTCGCTAGGTGCTTAGCAGCCCTTCGCTAGGTCTTGGGGTTTTGATTCCTAGCAACCCTTCGCTAGGTGCCTAGCAGCCCTTCGCTAGGTCTTAGGGTTACGATACCTAGCAGCCCTTCGCTAGGTGCCTAGCAGCCCTTCGCTAGGTCTTAAGGTTTCGATACCTAACAGCCCTTTGCTAGGTGCCCAACAGCCCTTCGCTGGGACTTAGGGTTTCGATGCCGAGATTAACTAGGACTTTTCTTCAGCTTTGGTTACTTCTCTCTTACTCCGCTTTGTCTGTTCAATGTATCACTGACTTAAGTGTATTGTCAAATATTAAAACACTTAAAGAGGAACATCATTGATGCAACTTGCACCAACACAATAGGTTGGGGGTATCAAACACGGAAATAGATGAAGCCAATTAATGTTATAGGTAAGTTAGGCTTTTTCATGAAGAGGTATTTAAACTTTCGCTTAAGTCACGTTAAGTCCCCAATTAGGTTTTGTGGCTGCGTGAAAAACAGAGGATGAGGGAAGTGTTAGGATCGATACGCCTTGCTAGAGGGGGGTGAATAGCAAATCGTCTAATCTTCTTGTACCTACGTTGTTAGTTGCACAGCGGAAACAATAATAAAAACAATAAACAATGCTAACAAGAAGGGTTTACTTGGTATCCACCCCGGCCGGGTGACTAATCCAAGAATCCGTCGGTGGATCACTCCCCGGATAACCTCCGGCTAGCCCGCGTCGCTCCTTGTGGGTGGAGAAACCTCGCCACAATACCTCAGACACTATCTGGGCATAAAAGACTACTAACACGCTTTACCCAAGCGAGTTTCGTCAAGAAACTCAGCCACCACGACGTCCTCTTTAAATAGGACTCGGGGCTGATTTCTCGCTACCAGTCGACTGCCCCCACGGCAGTCGACTGGTGCCAGCCAAATTCGACCGTTGACAGCCCCAATGTTCGAATTCTGCCAGCTCACCAGCCGCTACCAGTCGACTGCCCCCAGGGCAGTCGACTGGTCCCAGGCTGAGACCTTTCTGTGAGTTCCATCAGTCGACTTCCCCCAGGCCAGTCGACTGGTCTACTCACCCACCTAAGGTTACCCTTCCTGAGTACATTCCTCTCCGCACTCAAACCCTAGGATTTCCCGAGTACAATCACACTGCACTCGTACCCTCACGACTCGACTGACTCCTCCTCCGCAGCCTCGACTGTTGCCTTCGCGCCCTCTTCATCTTCGGCTCCCGTCCCTCGGATGCGCACGCAAGCCTCCAGCTTGCCTCCATGCCACCCTTCACGTACGCCTCGAAGTCCGCGCCCATCAGCTCATCGTCCCTGCACTCCATGGTCCCTCAGATGCGCACGCCAGCCTCCAGCTGGCCTCCATGCCATCCTTCACCGTACTGAGGCCGTCCAGTCAGGTCCATATGCGTAACCTGTACAACCTGCACACTCAATATACGCATATCAAATACAAGGGTAAACCTAACTTAAACCCTTTGCCCAAACATCAAAACTCATGGTCACTCCGGACCATCTTAGGGCCGATTGCTCCAACAATCTCCCCCTTTTTGATGTTTGGCAATCCGTTTAAGTTAGGAAAGCAAGATAGTAGTAAATAGCAAAAACCATGCTAAATGAATGCATATGCAATGCGTAACTGGATCCTATCCCAAGGCATCCCACACCTAACCTTCCAAGTTAGGATTTTCTACACCTAGCCCTCCAAGCTAGGACTTTCACCACCTAACCCTCCAAGTTAGGATTTTCCCAACACCTAGCCCTCCGAGCTAGGACTTTTACCACCTAACCCTCCAAGTTAGGATTTTCTACCAAACCGGGCTTTTTAAAGCTTCTCCCAAGCTCCCCCTTACACTGGACTTACAAAGGCTTTTTAAGAACCTCTCCAAGATTCCCCTTATGCCACGAATGGAGCAACCATGCTCCCCCTTAATCTCAACTCCCCCTAAAACTAGGGTTTCTAGCAAAGGTATGTTTGGTTTCCCACTTAAACCCAACATCTCTCCCCCTTTGCCATACATCAAAAAGACCCCAATAATATCCCAATTATCGGTTCTTTTAATCCCCAATGATCATAAGCAATGTGTACTAGCCCCCCATACACTTGTTTTGCATCATTTGAACACCAAACCAGCTGTTGATACAAAAATTGGCCTTGACCAGTCGACTGCCAAAATGGTAGTCGACTGATACTCTGAAAGTCTGAAATTTCAGCATTTCTAACGAACTTCAGAAATGCGCCAAAAATTCCATAAATCTCCAAAAATTCCCAAATTTTGTGGAGAGGTTTGTGGTACCCATATCTACTTGGAAAAAATACATTCCAAAATATATCTATCACCATTCCCAAGTTTGATATAAAACCCAAAACTAGCCAAAAACTTCAATCAAACCTTGACCTAAAGTCCTAGTTTTGGTTTCCTCTTGATGTCTTTGCCCATGCCACCCCACAATGCATCCCTAGCATTGATTTACATGGCAATTACATACCAAAAACCAATTTTCATGTAATATGACCTCAATGTCATATTTCCATGGATGAAACTCAAAAACACCGTGCCAAAACCCAAGAATTGAGACTCAAGTCCGTCTCCAATTCTTTTGGCACACTCCATGGTCCATCTAGACCACTAGGAGCACCCCTCCTAAGGTCAATTCACCATATATCCCAAAGGCTTCTAGAGCTCTCCCTTGAGCTCTTAGCCCTAGCCACCTCCCTAGGTGACTCAACAAATGCTAAACCACACCGGTGAACCTCCGGTGACTCTTAGCCTACGAACTCAACCCTCTTAACCTTGGACCCCTTGTCCTTAGTTAAGACCTTTTCATTTCCTTTTGATGGCATTCCCTTGCCATTCTTGCACTCCCCCTTCTTGCCATAATCATATGCTACCCTAGCATATCTCTTTTCCTTGGCATGGGAGACCCTAGATCAGTATCCTAGACCCGATCTATCATTGTTGGGTATTAGACCACCCAACACCATATCCAAACCCTTAGATCCAATAGTGAATCTCTCTAGGGGTTTCTCTAACCTATTAAGCTTTTCCCTTAAAGCTTGATTTTCCCTTTCTAGGTTCCTAAACCTAGAATCCACATGTCCACTTTGGACATTCCTAGACCTATCCATTTTCTTAGGCATTTGTCTCCCCTTCTTGGGGTCAATGCCTTGATCCTTAGGTACCCAAGTCTTAGGTCTATCATGATGCATGCTTTTCTTAGGGTTATGATCTACCTTGTTACCCTTAGTCCTATCATTGTACTTAAATCCATGATTATGCACAAATAAATAATTTTTATGATGCCTAGCATGCATGGATGAATAATTTACTCTATTTGTATCATGCATAAAGGAACTTGAATTTGCATTACATTTTGGCTTAAGGTTAGGAGTTACCTTCCTTACCTTTGAAGTTCCTCCTTGATGTGGGCTTCTTCTCTTCTTCCTTTCTTCTTTCTCCCATCTCCTCAAGTGCTCCATTTTCTTTAGCTCACCTTTCTTTGGGCACTTGGTGTGGTAGTGCCCCAATTCTCCACATGTGAAGCACCGAATCCTCCTCTTCTTCTCTTGGGATTCTCCATTCCTACACTTTATGTTAGCATTTAATTGAATGGAAATGGGTCTAGATTTTACCTCCATTTTACCTTTCGGGCACTTGTCCTTGTAGTGCCCCTTTTTGTTGCACCCAAAGCATGTTATATGGTCCTTTGATTTGGCTTTGGTGGAGGTGGAAGCTTCTTCTTCAACCTTGGATGAAGTGGATGCTTTCTCTTGATCCGACATTGAAGTGGGTCTCTCCTCCCCCTCAATCCTTGAGGTGGAGACCTCTTCCTTTTCTTCTCTTGAGGTGGTTGAAGATCTCTCACTCTCTTCTTCCACTTCACTTGGGGATGTAGATAACTTAATTCTCTCCTCTTCTTGAATCAAGGGGCTTTTCTCCTTAGGCTCTTGAGTTTGTGTAGGAGTTTCATGATATCTTTTTAATTTATCCCATAATTCACATGCATTTTCATATTTTCCTGCAACACTCAAAACATTGTTAGGCAAAAGATTTATCAAAGTGCTAATTACCTTCTCGTTTGCTTTCGCTTGATCTTGTTGTTCTTGACTCCAATATCTAGGCTTAAGCCTCTTCCCGTGCTTATCCTTTGGAGTCTCATATGGCACTTCAAGCGCGATTCGAAGTTCCCACTCCATTCCAAACCAAGTTTCAATCCTCGCCCTCCAAAAGTTGAAATCTTGATAATCGTAGGGCGGTGGAGTGTAGATGTCTTCCCCCAACTTATCTTCCATGATCTTTCTTCCTCTAGCGTATGCTCCCTCGGCGGTTAGTCGTAAACCCTTCTTGATAGCATTGTTTATTATTTTTATTATTGTTTCCGCTATGCAACTAACAACGTAGGTACAAGAAGATTAGACTCCACCCCGGCCGGGTGACTAATCCAAGAATCCGTCGGTGGATCACTCCCCGGATAACCTCCGGCTAGCCCGCGTCGCTCCTTGTGGGTGGAGAAACCTCGCCACAACACCTCAGACACTATTTGGGCACAAAAGACTACTAACACGCTTTACCCAAGCGAGTTTCGTCAAGAAACTCAGCCACCACGACGTCCTCTTTAAATAGGACTCGGGGCTGATTTCTCGCTACCAGTCGACTGCCCCCACGGCAGTCGACTGGTGCCAGCCAAATTCGACCGTTGACAGCCCCAATGTTTGAATTCTGCCAGCTCACCAGCCGCTACCAGTCGACTGCCCCCAGGGCAGTCGACTGGTCCCAGGCTGAGACCTTTCTGTGAGTTCCATCAGTCGACTTCCCCCAGGCCAGTTGACTGGTCTACTCACCCACCTAAGGTTACCCTTCCTGAGTACATTCCTCTCCGTACTCAAATCCTAGGATTTCCCGAGTACAATCACACTGCACTCGTACCCTCACGACTCGACTGACTCCTCCTCCGCAGCCTCGACTGTTGCCTTCGCGCCCTCTTCATCTTCGGCTCCCGTCCCTCGGATGCGCACGCAAGCCTCCAGCTTGCCTCCATGCCACCCTTCACGTATGCCTCGAAGTCCGCGCCCATCAGCTCATCGTCCCTGCACTCCATGGTCCCTCAGATGCGCACGCCAGCCTCCAGCTGGCCTCCATGCCATCCTTCACCGTACTGAGGCCGTCCAGTCAGGTCCATATGCGTAACCTGTACAACCTGCACACTCAACATACGCATATCAAATACAAGGGTAAACCTAACTTAAACCCTTTGCCCAAACATCAAAACTCATGGTCACTCCGGACCATCTTAGGGCCGATTGCTCCAACAGGAAGCTGTGAAAACAGGGAGAAAGCGATAGTTTTCTTCCTTCTTCTTCTTCTTACTCTTGAGTAAAGAACCTAGGGTTCCTCCCCTAGGGCTAAGGAGTGGAAGTTCTCGCAAGGAAGAGGAAAGGAGTCTTACGCTAGGGTTTTTACCTCTATTTAGTGAGTTTTCATCAAGAAAAGGGTAAGTAGATCACTCACCTGCAATAGGAGTAGTTTTCGTATGTAAGTTCTTGTTGTAGAACCATGTTTTATGATGCATGCTTTAAGATTATGGTTATCGTGTGTTTTAAGTTTTTAAATATGCATGTTTTCTCATGATAGAAATTTAATTGGTTTAGATTTGGTGTATGTAAGCTAAGCATGATAAGATTTAATTTTTGAAAAGTCTCAAAAATGAGGTTGGGATTTAGGGCACGCAAGGTGCTCGATGAAAGTCTCAAGTAAGAAAGGTAAAGGTGTTAAGTGCAAAATTTATGCAAAAGTAAGATAGTTTGATACGTATAAGTATTATAGTAAGAAAGTATTTTATTTTCGGAAAGTGACATGTACCGGGCAAATGGAAGGCCCATAGAAAGTTAGAAAGAAGCTCTAATAAGGTGCGGTGGCTAGCTACCCCGCAACCTAATAGAGAAGAGCGCAATTGGTACATTGATACCATGGTACAATGTCAAGGCCTAAAGAAAGTTGATTACTATTTTCAAGTAAATAAGTATTCGCAAGTGTTTTCAGTTTATGTGCCTTTATTTCATATGTTAGCCTTGATACATTGCAAGCATGTTAAAGAGTAAGAGTAAGGAAGTTAGTGTTTGAATGTATGAGTACGTAAGGTTGCAAATGATGTAATGCAAGTAATGTTTTCAACATGATTGAGCATGATAAGTATATGTAAGTTTTCCCATGTGCATGTATTTTGGAAGCAAGCATTCTTTGAAATGAGCATGTTTATTATCGATAACATGGATTTGTGAGTTAGGATTTACTTACTAAGCAATTCGCTTATTAGTTGCATTTTCTTCTATTGCAGATAAAGGTAAAGAAAAAGCATAAGCTATGGAGGCGAACGGGACTTGCATTGATGTTCAGTGGAGGTGGAACCGTGGAAGAGATCTTTGGGATAAGTCTTAGAGGCGTTTTGATTTATAGAAACTCATGGTTGATGTTTTGGATTGGTAGGATGTGATCACCTTATTTAAACTTTACATGGAGTCAAAGTTGGGTACAAAGTTAGTAGGGATTGCATGTGTTTTGATAAGTTTGTTAAATTTCATAGAAATCCTAATTTCAAGTTATTAGATTTGTTTTGAGTTGTTAAGATGCTTATAAAACTAGTATGGAGTTTAGTTTTGGAGTTGTTTCATTATGTGCATTGGAAGAGTATGAATTATGGACCCTTGGAAGGAGTTCTCAGGTCAGAAACTGCAATTTTCAGGAGTGCCAGTCGACTGCGATATCGAACAGAACCTTCTGTTCGATGCACCAGTCGACTGCCATGAGGCCAGTCGACTGGTGCCGGGCACAGAAAGTTTCTGTGGCCGATACCAGTCGTGCCCGATACCAGTCGACTGACTATCTAGCAGTCGACTGGTACCATTGAAAAGAAAGTACTGTAAAGCAGATGGTTAGTGCTTCAGTTTTACAAGAAAGAGGTCTAGGGGTCAAATTCTTGCAAAGCAAATAAAAATAAAAGTTTTTTTAAAAAAAGTTGTTTTTTGAAAAAAAAAGAAAAAAAATCAGAGCAGTTAAGGGAAGTCAAGTAGTTGTAACCTAAGGCTAAGAATAAGGTAAAGTTAAGGTTAAGTAAAAGTGACGTCTGCTTTAAGGATGAGAGAGAGAAGTTAAAGGGGTCGTCACAGATGCGCAGAGGCAGAGAACAGAAATTCTGATACGCAACAACTCAGCTGAACATAAATTCAGAAATGAAATTGAATACTAATCAAACATTAGATCGAATGCATTAGCTAGCTAAATGTTGTCTTCAATCTCAGGAATTAAAACTAAACATGAGTTGAATTTGAAATACACTGAAAAATTTAGAATTTAATTGACAATTGCAGAAACAAGGCTGATACGCAGTAACAACTTGGTACGCAAGCAATTAAAAGAGAAGTAAACTGAAATTGAAAAGATTTGTTCACTAAACAAGTTCCCTAGCTGATTACCTTGCAGAAAGGAAACCTAATTACAACAGAACAACTCAAGATACTGAACTGATGGAACTGATACGAAGACAAAAACAGAAACGAAGTGCAGAATTGAAATTACAGCTAAAGCAAAAAAGAAATGCAATAAGAAACTAAGCCTCGATCATTCCCTTGGCTCAAAATCTCCTTACCGTCACACAAGAGCAAGTCAAGAACCCCTTCAGCTCCGCAGATCAATGGAAAAATGGCTTCGATTTCAATTCTGGTCACAGATTGCACTCAGCTGGGAAAACCCATCCGATCTTCTCGCTCTCGCGATGTATGAATGCGATGAAGATTTGATGATGATCAGAGTGTATCAGAAGACCCTTCAGATAGCTCTGATTAAAGAAATTGGCACACAATCGCGATCAAATCTATCAGATCACAAAAATTGACGAAACCCTAAATCAACTCTGTTCCGGTGCAAATCCGAGCTTGAATCTCCACGGAAACCTCCTTCCAATGATCCAGATCTTGTTCCAAGGTCGAAATCGAGTTGGTCACGCCCTCTGGTGGAGAAAACTGCAAACGAATCGAAGAACCGAAGAAGAAACTCGAAGAACTGGCTATGACTGGTGAAGACGCGATGCGATCTGAAACAGAGGAAGCAGTTAATATAGTTTCAACAGTGAACAACTGAGATCATTTCAATTCCATCCAACGGTTGATCTTCGTCTGATTTGGATCAAACTTTCCAAATCTTGATCAAGGGTCAAGATCTATCTCTCAGTAGCTCAGATCCTCCAGATTTGCAACGGATGGTTCAGATCACCTTGATTTTTAAATGGACGGTCTAGAGCCCTCTGAGCTTGATCCAACGGTTGAATCTCCTCGGATTGGGATGAAAATCTCAGATCTTGACCTAAGTGCTTGATCAGCCTTAATCCCAGCTCGGATTGATCAGAAGTTATCAGATGGCCTAGATCTAACCGTTTTTGCATGGGACGGTCTATATTAGTCGACGCTTGATCACTTGATCCAGTCCACTTTTCACTCAACTTTGACCCAACATGACCTAGGTCCATGATCCTTCCAAGCCTATAAAAGTAGATCAACAATTTAGTGACAAAACAATTCAAATATATCAAAATTTGTAATTAGGTCCAAAATGAATGTAAATCCTAGAACCTAGGGTAAATCTACCATTAAGCAAGTAAAACATGAGTCAAAAATATATCCTAGAACCTTAAATGGTCAACAAAATGATACTTATCAACTCCCCCACACTTAAGCTTGAGCGTCTCGTGAAAAGTACTAAATATGTATCCCCTAGCTTTTCTCATACATAAGTAGAAGCAATTGAAATGAAATTACCTAGGGTTGTTAATTCTCAAAAATCTAAACTCTATGGACTAGTATCTTGTCCTTAAATCATCAACTTAGCATTTTTCATCCTTCATGATTCATTGAGATGAATTGCAATCACTAAGCCTTTCAAGGGAATTTTGGTGGCTCTCCTCTTGAGTTCTAAATTCATGATGAAAGTGGAGCTCACTCCTATACACATGCTTTTTGCACTACCATAGGCTTGCTTGTTATCTACTCTCCACCATTATTCATGATTTAGATCCACATCTATACAAGTTCATCCAAACAAGTGAAAGACATATGAAATGATAAAAAATGAAGTAAAAGCCAAGAAAATAGCAAATTTGATGAAGTGGAAGACTTGAATGCTCAAGGACATTTTTGATGCACTTTGCCCTCTTGTCAGTCCTCATAGCGAAGTCAAGAGTGTGATAGAGTGAGGCTTTGGCTTTGCCCTTCCAAAATTTTGATGAAAAGACCTCATTAATTCCTTTGTGCCAATTCTACTCTTGCGTGCCAACCTTTCTTCCTTCTCTTTCCTTTTCTGATTTTTTTTCTTTTTTTTTAATACTCTAGCAAGGTCAGACTTGTAGTGGAGCAAGAAATTGATTCGGATAAGAGAAACTTCACTTGCTTCATGGTGCCACAACTTCATTCTTGCCACTTTGTTCCTTTTGTTCTTGTTTTTCTGTTTTTTCCTCTTTTGGTTCAGTTATGGTGTGGCCATGCTTCCATTCCTTATCCGAACCAGCTCTAATTTCTGACTTGAAAAAGATTCACACTTCTATCAGTTTGTCAAAGAAAATGCATCTGCTATTCCCTTAATTTTCAATTTTTTTTTCTGTATTTCCGTTTCCAATTCAGCTCAACGCAATTCAATTTTTAGACCTTGCAATTCTCTAATTTCTTCACAGCAGCTACACATTTAATCCTAGCATCAAATAGTAGTGGAGAATTCATATGTTTCACTTGAAAATTTCTGCTCAGCATTTTTGAATCTCCTCCACGGCACAATCAGTTTCAAGTTGATTCACTGCATTTCTCTTAGCCACGACACTGCACTTCCTGCTGTTTTCATTCAGTAGTTTAGATTTTGCTCCCAAGAAGTTTAGTTCAATTGAAAACCATTCGGCAAGCTCGGTTTGAAGTCAGCAAGGTATGGTCGACTTAGGATTCATACATTCAATTGGAAGTTGGTACAAATCTGACTTTCTCGTTTCCCCACTGATTTTTTTTCCTTCTTCAGCTCGAATGCAGAGATTTGACAACAACTCTTCAACAAATTTTTCAGCACTTTGTAGCTTCACATATATAAAGTTTCATTTGAGCTTAAGACTTGGCACACTTTGCTTATAACTTTTTTTTTTCAACTCCCACAATTCAGTTTCTTCTTTTTTTTCATGGCTGAATTTTTTTTAGCATTCCTTTTCTTTTGTTTTCCTTCTCTTCTTCACATTCGATAAGTGGCAGGAGATATCCATTGCAATCTAGTGCTACTGAAATAATTCGTTCTTCTTTGAATTCTTTGCTTTTGGATTCCATCTCTTGATACTCAACTTGACCACTTCTTTTCCACTTGGCACAAACTTTTTCTTCCTTTCTCTGGTTCTGATCTGAACTCTTAGCAGCCATTTTTTTTTGATCAGCAGTTTATACAACCAATCTGATTTCTCCACTTCCAATTCATCACAGTCCTTTAATAGATTTAGAACTTTTCAACTTACTTTGAATTCTTTGTATCATTTCAGCAGCTTCAATAGATACTCTCTGTTTTTTTTAAAGTCACAATTCGATTCCATTTCTGATTTATTCAGCTGCAATTCAGTTTCTAGCAAAGTGTTACTGATTCTCCTAGCAAAGTACAGCTGCAGTCCAAAACATTCCTGCCCAAAAATAGCTTCACATAAACTTCTTTTTTTTTCTTCACTTTGGCACCTAAGATTTCATTTGCGTGCCATATTTTTTTCATTGTAGATTTTTTTTCTTTCTTTCAGCCGAATTCAATTCCCTTGGATCTTCCAATGATGAGCAAAAATTTAGATGTTTCAATTGTTTTCCTCCTTAACTACTTCTTCTTGTTTATTCTTGACACCAACTCAACTCTACTTGGCTCTTTTTTTGAATCAATCTCAAAAATTTTTCTCTTTGAATATGAAATGCATCTTTGATACAAAATGCTTCCAAAACACTAGCCATCTCCCCCACACTTAATTCTTTGTCCGTCTCGGGCAAAGGAGCATTAAAAAACATCCCAAACAAACAAATCCATAGAAAAGTATGGTTAGGAGTAGGAAATAAGGAAAGAAAAATAGAATGAACATGATTATTGCCAAAAATTGATATGGAAAGGTAAACAAATTGATTAGCTTCTATAGATGTGATCCAATCATTGATATATAGTTTTGAAAGAACCTAAGCAAGTTCTAGAGTACAATCACATGTATGTGTCACAAAAATAAGACTAATCCTCACTAGGTGCAAATGATTCATCTCAAATCATCACTTTAGAATCTAAATCTAAGTAGTACTCAAGCATCCAAGATTTCATCCATTAGCTTAAATCTAAAGTTTTAACAACCAAATTTAATTTATTTTCAAAAGACTCTAAAATGTTATCAAGACAACCTAGAGGGATACATTTATTCCTATTCATTAAGAAAAAGTGCCAAAAGATATAAAATGATATTTACAATGTCTATTTATTCATTCTACTCACCTAAGAATTTATTAGCAACAACTCATTCCACAAAGAAAATTACTTCTAGAATATGAAAATGATATATACAATGACATGTAAGTGCATGAAAAGTGAACTCCCCTTAAGTTGGGTAGATAGCCTCGTTCATGTCCAAACCATCCACCTCTAGCTCCTTTAATTCCTCAAAGTACCTTTTGAGCTGGTGGCTATTGACTTTCCAAATAAAACCATTAGATACATCTTGAATTTCTACAACACCATAAGAAAAAATATTAGTTACAATAAATGGACCTTCCCACCTTGACCTTAACTTACCTTTTATCAATTTGAGTCTTGATTTGTACAATAATACCTTGTCACCAATTTGGAAGTCCTTCTTCAAGATGTGCTTGTCATGAAAGTTTTTGGTCTTTTCCTTGTAGATCCTTGAATTTTCGAATGCTTCTAGCCTAATCTCCTCAAGCTCTTGAAGTTGCAATTTTCTCTCTTCTCCCCCTTTGGTAGCATCGAAATTACATGCCTTTACTGCCCAATATGCTTTGTGCTCTATTTCCACGGGAAGATGACAAGCTTTGCCATAGACCAAACGGTAAGGGGACATGCCAATCGGGGTCTTGTACGCAGTTCTGTACGCCCAAAGTGCATCATCTAACCTCTTGCTCCAATCTTTTCTAGTAGGTCCAATACTCTTCTCCAAAATGGATTTGATCTCTCTGTTTGAAATCTCAGTCTGTCCATTTATTTGGGGGTGATAGGATGTAGAAACTTTATGTACAACCCCATATTTATTTAGCAAGGTCTTCATGAGTTTATTGCAAAAATGAGATCCTTGGTCACTTATTATTGCCCTTGGAATTCCAAACCTATAGAAAATGTGTGACCTAACAAAACTCACAACAACAGAAGAATCGTTAGTCTTGGAGGGAATGGATGATAAGTGTCATTTTGTTGATCATTTTATATGCTTAAATCTGTGTTTGACCCATATTTTACTTGTGTAATTGTGGATTTACCCTAGGTTCTAGGATTTGTATCCTTTTTGGACCTAATTGCAAATATGGATATATTTGAGTTGTTTTGTCACTAAATTTTTGATCTACTTTTGTAAGCTTGAAAGGATCATGGACCTAGGTCATGTTGGGTCAAAGTTGAGTCAAAAAGTGGACTAGATCAAATGGTTAAGCGTCGACTCATATGGACCGTCCGATACAAGAACGGTTAGATCTAGACCATCTGAGAACTTCTGATCAATCTGAGCTGGGATTAAGGCTAATCAAGTACTTGGACCAAGATCTGAAGATTTCAGCTCAATCAGAGATCATCTAGCCGTTGGATCACGATCAGAGAGATCTAGACCGTCCATTCAAAGATCAAGGTGATCTGAACCATCTGTTGCAAATCTGGCAGATCCAAGCTAACCCGAGGATGATCCTGACCTCTGATCAAGATCTGGAAAATTTGAGTCAAATCGGACGAAGATCAACCGTTGGATGAAGTGGGATTAATCTGAGCCGTCCGCTATTTTAACTACAAAAACCGCTCCCCTGTTCAGATCTGATTGTCGCGACCTCACCGAGCTTCAGCCACTGTCTTCGTTCTTTCCAAGCTTTTCATCATTTTCTTTCAAATTTTCTTCATCAGAGGCGTGACCAACTCGATCACGATCTTGGAGCAAGATCTGAATCTTTGGGAGAAGGCTTCAATAGAGATTCAAGTTCAGAATTGCCTTGGAGCAGAGTTGCGTGAGGGTTTCAGCAACTTCTGTGATCTGATCGGTTTCATTGCGATCGCGTGCCGTTTTCTTCCATCGGAGCTTACTGGAGGGTCCTCTGGTAAGTTTTGATCATCTTCAAGTCATCATCACACCTCGGAATTGCGAGATCGTGGAGATCGATTGGATAATTTCAGCTGAGTGCAATCTGGGAGCAGATTCGACAGTGAAGCCAATTTCCCATTGATTTGTGAGCTGAAGGGGGTTCTTGGTTTGCCTTTGTGTGACGAACAAGGAGGTCTTGATACAAGTGAAGGATCGAGATTAGTTTCTTAATGCATTCCTGTTTTCTTTAGCTGTAATTTCATTTTCAGCTGCTGTTTCAATTCTATTTTTCATATCAACTACTGTAATCTCTTTTTCTGAATTGTTTTTGCCTTAAGTAGGGTGAACTCTGCAAATTAACTAGCTGGGGAGTTTGTTTAGATAACAATAGCTATTAAATCTCAGTTCAATTAGTGTTTTACTGCTTCCGTATTAGATTTGTATCTGTGTATTAGCTGAATTCCTTTTGTATCAGTTCTGTTATGCAATTTAGTTCTTGTTTTTAGTTTTTTTTAAGTTTGTGTCGAGCAAGCTCTAGTTCTTTTACTTCTGAATTCATATTGCAGTAGTTTTATCTCCATAGCAATTGATATCAAGATCTGCATTCGGGTTCTAGTTGTTGCTCATCAGCTTTAATTTCTGCTAATCAGTTGCTTCAATTTCAATTTTAATGCTGTATTGTTTCAGTTTATATGTGCTGAGAGTTGTATCTAGTATACATTAGTTTTTCTCAATCAAATCTGCTCTATTGTATTGCATTAGATTCTTACATTTCAATTCTACATTTCTTCCTTGGGATTCTGAATTCCATTACTGAATTTCTGCAGTTTTTTTCTCTGCGTTCCTGCATTTCCAACTCTGCATGTAGGTTGACTGAGTTTATCAGAATTTTGATATGAATTTCTTCATTTACTCTTGCAAAGTTCTTATCTGTTAGCTTTGCTTTTCAACCTCATTGATCAGGTTATATTTCTACATTTAGGATAAATTTCCGGCACATTAGTTTCCTTCTCCGAGTATCAAAATCGTTTCAATTTTGCTCTTTAAACCAAGTGTAGTTTAGGCATTGTTTGGAATCGAGTTTAAGGCAAATTCTCAACTATGCTATTGTGTTTGAAACTGTTTGTTTTTCATCCAAATTGTTTCTGAAAATTCCAGCTTAAATCCTGCATTAATTTCAATTTCTGCACATTAGTTATTTCTGAAATTCTGTTCACTTGAGTTGTGTTTTGGCACATTCAATTGCTTCTGAAATCTGTACTTAATTTGTTTGTTTCACACCCCTTTACTTCCCACCGGTTGTTTCAATTCAACCTATAATTCTGCATTAGTTCAGTTTCGGCACATAAGCCTTTCTTTTGTGTATTGAGTTGGTTTCATTTCTTTCTCCACATTGTATCAAGATAAGCTTTGGCATTAGTATCAACCGGGAATTTCAGCCTCGTTGTAATTCTTTTGCTTAACATTTGGTTTGCAATTAAAATCAGCATCGTTTTCCCAAAAGATAGTTAAGGCCCTTGGTTGCTTAGGTTTCAAATTGCTTGAGGACATTAGTTGCCTTACACTTTGTTTAGCTCACTTAGTCAAGTTTCTTACATTTTCTTGCGCTTTCATGTCCTTTTCATTGCATTGTCATTTTTATTTGCAAACAAATTCCAGATTTTATTTGAAACCCAAAAATTATTAATGACACATAAATTCAAGCTCGAGTCAAACCATCTCAACTAGCCTTTGGAAAAATACGACCTGTGACCCCTTTACTACGTTTTCATCTTTGATTGCAAAAAGGGTTTCTAGCATTTACAAATATTCTAAATTTGAGACCCACATTCGTGACACCTATTTTGGGTCCATCAAATTTTTGGCGCCGTTGCCGGGGAATCACACTAGTTGAGTTGTTTGATTTTTTGCTTGTGTGCTCATTTCATATTTTTCTTGATCCACATTTTTTTCTTACACTTACTGCTATATCTTGTGATTTGATTTTATTTGTTGCATCCTTCTATATACTTGTACTGCGATTTGTTTTTGTTTTTATGACCAGGTCTACAGGTGGCGATCTAGAGGATTTTGACCCTGAGATTGAGAGGACTTTCAGAGCTAGGAGGAGTCAGCTCAGTGTTTCAGAGGCTTTTGATATTATTCCTTCTCAGTCTATTTCAGCCTATTCAGTTGATCAGATGGCAGACCACCAGAAGACCATGAAAGAACTCGCAGCACCAGATGCTACTTTTCTGTACTCCAGCATTGCCTATCCAGAGCTGGGTGGAGATTTTGAGCTCAGATCTGGACTCATCCATCTTTTGCCTAAGTTTCAAGGATTATCTGGAGAAGATTCAAATAGACACCTGCATGAATTTCATGTTGTTTGCTCCACTATGAAGCCTCAGGGTATTTCAGAAGAAGATATCAAGTTGAGAGCTTTTCCCTTTTCTTTGACTAGAGCAGCTAAGGACTGGTTTTACTATTTACCTACGGTGCATGTGTCTAGCTGGATTTCCATGAAGAAGGCATTCTTAGAAAAATATTTCTCAACCTCCAGAACTGCTATTATCAGAAAAAGCATTTGTGGCATTCAGCAAGTGGTGGGAGAGACACTCTATGACTACTGGGAGAGATTCAACAAGCTGTGCTCCAGTTGCCCCCAGCATCAGATTAGTGAGCAGCTCCTCATCCAGTACTTTTATGAGGGACTATTACAGATGGATAGGATTATGATTGATGCTGCAGCTGGAGGGGCCTTAGTCAACAAAACACCACATCAAGCTAGGGAGCTAATTTCAAATATGGCTGAGAACTCACAACAGTTTGGAAGCAGAGTATTATCTACTAGAGGGGTTAGTGAAGTTCAGCTGGTTGCTAATGATCAGAAGGAGATTAAGAATGTATTGATGGAGCTCACATCAGCGGTTAAGCAAATGGGCCTCGATATTGCAAGTAAAAATTCAACTCTTTCGGTGCCTCCACAACCAAGTCAAGTGGTGATGAATGTATGTGGTATCTGCTCTAGCAAGGAACACAATTCAGATTCATGTCCCAACCTCCAACAAGATGAGTCAATAGCAGCTTTGGTTAGGGGACAATTTCAAGCTAGGAATAACCCATACTCTCCTACTTACAACCCTGGGTGGAGGGATCATCCAAATTTGAGGTATGGAAATTCTTTTTATCAACAAGGCCCACAACAACAACAATTTCAGCAACCCCAACAAACTTTACAGCAGCCACAGCAATTTCAATCACAAAATCAGCAAATTCAACCCCAAAATCAACATTTTCAGCCTACATTTCAGAATTTCCAGCAACCGTTTCAAGGGGTTCAACAAGGTTTCCAAGGGAATTTGAATTTTCAGCATCAATACCAACCTTCACAGCAGCAATTCCAACAACCGCAGCAAAATTTCCAGCCTTGGAATCAAAGTTTTCAGCCCCAAAATCAAAGTTTTCAGCCCAATCAATTTCAGCCCTCACCACAACAAGTTTCATTTCAAAATCAGAATTTTCAAGGGTGTAATTCTCAACAAAATTCCCCAACATTCCAGCATACTTATCAGCCATAACACCAACAATTTCAAGAAATGTTTCATCAATTTTTGTTTCATAGCCATTCCAGCATCGCATCCAATAAAATCAATTTTTGGTACCTCAGTAAATTTTTCACAAGCAATTTCTACATGAGGTATATCAAGAAATGTTTTATAGTCAATAAAATCAATCTCAGGTACCTCCATAAGTTTTTCACACTCAATTTCAGCATAAGAAATAGCAAGAGATTCTTCATAATAACCAACTTCAATTTCAGGTTCAACTAAAAATTTTTCACAATCAGTTTTAGCATAATCTGTCTCAAGAATATCATAACCATGAATAAAATCAAGCCTGAGTGCCTCTAAAGAATTTTCATAATTAATTTTCACAAATGATGTATCAAGACATTCTTCACATGCAAATCTAGACATCTCCCTGAAATTTTCTAAAGGAAAAGAAGAAATACTTACCTGATCATGCTGAAAAATGTCTATTGATTTTACAAGAAATACCTCCATCTCAGGCTCAAATTCTAGTGGACATTCAACTGGAATAGGTGATCCTTGGGTACTTGCTCCCATCATGCAAGTCCCTACACTTTCTGGAATTGGTGGTGGTCCCTGGGGCTCTGTGCAATCCCCTACAACTGTTGAATCATCTCCTGTGCATGCCTCCTTAGTAATACCTGCAACAACCTTATTAAAAAGATTAGGACTATCAATAGCAGTATCATCACAGAATAAAAAACAAGAAAACTCCGGTAAAGCTTCAATTTTGAAATCAAGGCTGTCGCATGCTTTTCCATCCATCTCCTCATCTTCCTCTGAAATCAAAACTCCTCCCACTATGTCAAATGCATCATCATCAGTAATGGACTGTACCTCAACAGTCTCATCTGCGGTGTCCATGCTCATAATAGAGTGATCTCCCCTAGGGTCCTTCATGGCATCAAAAATACTAAACTGGACTACTGTGTCTCCCACCTCCATCGAAAGGGTGCCAGCATATACATCAATTTTTGTTCTAGCAGTCTTCAGGAAAGGCCTTCCAAGGATAAGTGGGGATCTACGTGCAAGATACTCTCCTTCCATGTCTAGAATGTAGAAGTCTGCAGGGAAAATCAGCTCCTTCACTTTAGCCAAAACATCTTCAATAACTCCTGCCGGGCGGGTCTGGCTTCTATTTGCTAGCTGAATCACAACTCCAGTGGGCTGTAGAGGACCAATGCCAAGCATCTGGAAGACCGTCCTGAGGATGACATTAATGGAAGCTCCTAAATCCAGCATGACATCATGTAGCGTGGTGCTCCCTATCTCACAAGATACAGTAATCATCCCAGGGTCTTCACATTTCTGAGGTATAGCATGGATGAGTGAGGAAACATTTTTCCCCATGCTGACCAACTCATTTTCCTTAAGCTTCTTCTTGTGAACACAAAGATCTTTCAGAAATTTTGCATACTTAGGAACCTGTTTAATCATCGTCAGCAAGGGTACATTAATCTCTACTTTGCTAAACAATTTAACCAACTCATTGTACTCTTTGATTTTCTCCTCCTCCACTTGTCGTTTAGTTTGAGTTCTCCGCTGAGGAAAAGGCAAAGGAACTGAAATTTCCTCCTCTTGAACCGAAATGGGAAGGGCTGATTTTTGAGCTGCTGTCCCACTTTTTGGAGCTACTGTAAAATCTGTTTCGCCACTGATTTGTGCTTCGTTTTCCACCAAAATTATAGGGTTGCTTGATGAGGGAGTTGGGCACGGACTAGGGGTGGAATCAACTGAATTTGGAGTGATTTCATGGCTGTTTTGGGTTGGAAATGAAGATGCTGCCCTGTTTTCAGAAAATTCAGCTATTGGATCATTTTGAGTTGATGCAACCTTCCCACACCTCAAATAAATTGCGCTAACGTTTCCCTTAGGGTTAGGAACAGCTTGAGAAGGTAGTTGGCCTGATCCTTGAGCTTTATTTTGATTTATTTCACTATCCATTTGCCCAATTTGCCTCTCAAGGTTTTGTATAGCGGCAAAAATATTTCCTTATTGTGTTTGTTGCATTTGGGACTGTTGGGGCTGATAGGAGGGCTGAAATTGTTGGTGTTGTGGCTGATAAGTATGCTGGAATGTTGGAGGAATTTGTTGAGAATTACAACCTTGAAAATTCTGATTTTGAAATGGAACTTGTTGTGGTGAAGGCTAAAATTGATTGGGCTGAAATCCTTGATTTTGGGGCTGAAAACTTTGATTCCAAGGCTAGAAATTTTGCTGCGGTTGTTGAACTTGCTGCTTTGAAAGTTGAAATTGCTGTGGATAATTCAGATTCCCTTGAAAACCTTGTTGAATCCCTTGAAATGGCTGCTGAAATGGTTGCTGGAAGTGCTGATTTGGGGGTTGAAATTGATGATTTTGATGCTGAGATTGTTGTGGCTGCTGGAAAGATTGTTGGGGTTGCTGAATTTGTTGTTGTGGTGGGTCTTGTTGGTAAAAAGAGTTTCCATACCTCAGATTTGGATGATCCCTCCACCCAGGGTTGTAAGTAGGAGAGTATGGGTTATTCCTAGCTTGAAATTGTCTCCTAACCAAAGCTGCTATTGACTCATCTTGTTGTAGGTTGGGACATGAATCAGAATTGTGTTCCTTGCTAGAGCAGATACCACATACACTCATCACCACTTGACTTGATTGTGGAGGTACCGAAAGAGTTGAATTTTGACTTAAAATATTGAGACCCATTTGCTTAACCGCTGATGTGAGCTCTACCAATGCATTCCTAATCTCCTTCTGATCATTAGAACCCATCTGAACTTCATTAACCCCTCTAGTAGATAATGCTCTGCTTCCAAATTGCTGAGAATTTTCCGTCATATTTGAAATAAGCTCCCTAGCTTGACTTGGTGTTTTGTTGACTAAGGCCCCTCCAGCTGCAGCATCAATCATAATCCTATCCATCTGTAATAATCCCTCATAAAAGTACTGGATGAGGAGCTGCTCACTAATCTGATGCTGGGGGCAACTGGAGCAAAGTTTGTTGAATCTCTCCCAGTAGTCATAGAGTGTCTCCCCCACCACTTGCTGAATGCCACAAATACTTGTTCTGATGATCGCAGTTCTGGAGGCTGGGAAATATTTTTCTAAGAATGCCTTCTTCATGAAAATCCAACTAGACACATGCCCAGTAGGTAAATAGTAAAACCAGTCCTTAGCTGCTCCAGTCAAAGAGAAGGGAAAAGCCCTCAACTTGATATCTTCTTCTGAAATACCCTGAGGCTTCATAGTGGAGCATACAACATGAAACTCATGCAGGTGTCTATTTGGATCTTCTCCAGATAATCCTTGAAACTTAGGCAATAGGTGGATGAGTCCAGATCTAAGCTCAAAATCTCCACCCAGCTCTGGATAAGCAATGTTGGAATACTGAAATGTCCAATCCCTCTGAAACACTGAGCTGGCTCCTCCTAGCTCTGAAAGTCCTCTCAATCTCAGGGTTAAAATCCTCAAGATCACCACCTGTAGACCTAGTCATAAAATCAAAAATAAATCGCAGTACAAGTATATAGAAGGATGCAACAAATATAATCAGATCACAAGATATAGCAGTAAGTGTAAAATGGATCAAGAAAAATATGAAATGAGCACACAAGCAAAAATCAAACAACTCAACTAGTATGTTCCCCGGCAACGACGCCAAAAATTTGATGGACCCAAAAGAGTTGTCATGAATATGGGTCTCAAATTTAGAATATTTATAAAGCTGGAAACCCTTTTTGCCAACAAAGAATAAAATGGTAGTAAAGAGGCCACAGGTCGTATTTTTCCTAAGGCTAGTTGAGATGGTTTGATTCGAGCTCGAGTTTATGTGTCGTTAAAAGTTTTTGGGTTTCAAATAAGAAATGGGTTTGGTTTAGTAATGAGAAATGAAAACACAATGCAAGAGAGTAAACTCAACTAAGAAACTAACCAAAGTAATGGCAGCTAAAGAAACTTAACCAATAAAAGACCTAATCAAACAATTCACTCAATCAAATCTGAAAATACAATCTGATATTAAGTACAAGCCCAATGCAAAGCAAACGAATTGAAACAATGTTTAGCAATCTAGAACAATTCAATACAAAGATACTGCCGAAACCTAGCTTGACTCTAAATGCAAGCAACAACTTGATACCACAATGAAAAAAAACTGATGTGCTAAATTTGTAACTGTTTGCAGAATTTATAGCTGAATTGCAGCAGAAACTGGTTAAGGTAGAAAAGGAAAAAAGAAAACTGAATTCAGAAATGGAATGCATGAAACAAATCTATATGCAGAAATGAATTACAGCAGAATATGGATGCAAATATCATATAAGAAAGCTGATTTCAAATGCAGTAAAGTTCTAATGCAAGGCTCCACTGATCCAACTTCAAAATTGACAATTGGGGATTGCAGAAGTGCAGTTGGACAGCAGAAATAAAAAGGCTGAAATTACTAAGTTGAATACATAAATTGTAACAATAGATCAAATGCTGAAACTAACAATTGCAATATGAATTTGAATCACTAATCTAGGTGCAGCAAAGCTTCAAAAATAGCTAAGGTTTACTTGGCACGAAATGCAGAAGCTAAAACTGAAAAGCTGCAGAATTTGAAACTGATACACAGCATGAACACAAACTGCAGAAATGAAACTACTTCAGAATCGATTCAAATGCAAAGAAAACAGATCTAAGTGCAATTACTCACTCACAACTAGCTCTAATTCCAGGAATTAAGCTGGACACAAACTGAATTTAAAATAACTGCAGAATTCAGAAGTGAAACTGAAAGTTCAGAAATAGAAGTGATACGCAATGCAGAGCACAAAAAATTGCAGAACTTGATACGCAGAGATTAAATTGCAACATAAACTGAATTAGAAAAGATTCGTTCACTAAACAAACTCTTAACTAATTACTTTGCGGAATAAAACCTAATTTAAGCTGGAACAATTCAGAAATTGCAACTAAAGTAACTGATGCGAAAAACATAAACAGAACAGAAATGAATTGCAGGAATTGAAATTGCAGCTAAGATAAGAAGAAATACAGCTAGAAACTAATCCACGACCATTCCCTTGTCTCAAGACTTCCTTGCTGTCACACAAGAGCAAGCCAAGAACCCCTTCAACTCGCAAATCAATGGGAAAATTAGCTCCAATGTCAGATCTGTTATCAAAATGCACGCAACTGGGAAATCCAACCCAAACTCCTAGATCTCAATGTGAAGGGTTGCGATGATGATTTGAAGATCATCTGAGCTCATCCTAGGACCCCTACAGATGGTTCAGATGGAAAGAAATGGAACGCGGGTGAGATCCAAGAGCTCAAATCACAGATCTGCCGAAACCCTCAAACAGCTCTGCATCCGACGCAATCTTAAGCTAAAATCTCCACTGAAGCTTCCTCCCAATGATCCAAATCTTGCTCCAAGGTTGTGATCGAGTTGGCCACGCCTTCACTGAAGAAAATCACAAAAGAAATGAAGAACTGATGAAGCAAAATGAAGAACAGCTACCATTGGAATTGGCGAAGACGCGACAGATATGAAAAAAGGGGAATTCAGTTTTTGTAGTTAAAACAGTGGACGACTCAGATCAGTTCAATTCCATCCAACGGCTGATCCTTGTCTGATTTGATTCAAATTTTCCAGATCCTGATCAGAGGTCAGGATCATCCTCTTGGTAGCTCGGATCTTCCAGATTTACAGCGGATGGCTCAGATCAAGCTGATCTTTGAATGGATGGTCTAGATCCCTCTGATCGTGATCCAACGACTAGATGATCTCCGATTGGGCTGAAACCTTCAGATCTTGATCTGATCGCTCGATTTGCCTTAATCCCAGCTCAGATTGATCAGAAGTTCTCAGATGGCCTAAATCTAACCCTTTTTGCATCGGACGGTCCATATTAGTCGACACTTGATCCCTTGATCCAGTCCACTTTTGACTCAACATTTGACCTAACATGACCTAAGTCCATGATCCTTCGAAGCCTACAAAAGTAGATCAAAAATTTAGTGACAAAACAACTCAAATATATAAAAATTTGCAATTAGGTCCAAAAAGAATATAAATCTAGAACCTAGGGTAAATCCATCATTAAGCAATTAAAACATGAGTCAAAAATAGATTTTAGCATCTAAATTGATCAATAAAATGATACTTATCAGTCACACACTGATTACACATCACTCCGGAAGCTTGACCTGTAAAGCAGAGACGAAGACACTTTGCTCCAGAGCAAGACTAGATAATCAGAGAGGAGGTGGCAAAGTTGTTAAAGGCCGGGCATATTAGAGAAGTCCAATTCCCGACATGGTTGGCGAATGCTGTATTGGTCCCTAAACTCGGGAATAAATGGAGGATTTGTATCGACTTTTGTGACTTAAATAATGCCTGTCCTAAAGACTATTATCCTTTGACTCGTATTGATCAACTGGTAGACTCAACTTTCGATTGTGAATTTATTTCGATGTTAGATGCATATTAGGGATACACTAGGTTCCTCTCGCTCGAGAGGACCAAGAGAAAAGTAAATTTTGTAACGGCGGATGACACTTACTGTTATAATGTCATGCCATTCGGGTTACGTAATGTGGGAGCAACCTATCAGCGTATAATGGATAAGGTGTTCCGGCACCAGATTGGATGAAATATTGAAGTTTACGCGGATGACATCTTGGTAAAGACGGAGAAGGGGAAAGACATGATTGCCGATTTGGAGGAGACATTCGCTAGCTTGAGGGGCAATAGACTAAAGTTGAACCCCACTAAATGTTTATTTGGAGTGAAGAGTGGGCGGTTCCTTGGATACATGGTAATGGAGAGAGAAATTGAGGCAAATACTGAGAAGGTATAGGTGATGGACCCAAATGGGCTGTCACGAATGTGGGTCTCAAATTTAGATATGAATAAATGCTGGAAACCCTTTTTGCAATCAAAATATGAAAACGTAGTAAATGGGCCACAGGTCGTATTTTTCCTCGGGACTAGTTGACGTTGTGTGATTCGAGCTTGTATTTATGTGTCATTTGTGAATTTTGGATTTCGAATAAGTAATTGGATCTTGGGTTCAAATAGAAATGGAAAAGCACAAAGAAAAGGAAGAAACTTAACCCAGCAGACTTAAACCAAGTAATGGCAATTGATGAGCTTAACCACTAAACAACCTAATCTAACCAATGAAACTTGACCGAATTTGGAAAACAAATACGAATTCAAATTGTAAGAGTACACCACCACTTGTATTGATCTTCAAGAATTACCTCTCAACATCAAAGCATTCACTTGATACAAAACACAACAAAGTGGCAACTTGATACTCAAATGGAACAAAATCAGTTTGGAAATCGCAGAACTGAATGCGCAGGTAAAACTGGAATGAACGGCAGAAATGCAGAATAGCTGACTACAGAACAAGCAAAGCAAATGAATTGAAAGGCTCCAATCCAATATTCAGTTTAGGTTCAGAAAAAAACTAGATTTGCTTAACATAAAACTCAGAAGTGCTAAGTTAAGTACTGCAGAAATGAATCAACACTGTAATTGGCCGAATTGCAGAAATATCTTCAGATTTTCAAAAGCTAAACGCAGGGAAGCATGCGACAATTTGATTACAAAAGCTGAATGAATAAGTTGAGTTTGATTGCACTACAATTTGAGCATTGCAGAAGACTAACTGAATTTGCAGAAATAATGATACGCAGGCTGAAATTTCAGAAATGCTGAGCTAAACAAAAGGAAATTCAGAAACAATTCTGGAAATGAAACAAACTTAGATCACTAAATTCACACCCTAAATGTGATCTCTAATTGCAGGGAATAAACTAAACACTAAACAATTTGAAAACAAGCTGAAAAACTCGAAACTGAACTAAAATTCAGAACAGGGCAAGAGGTTGATACGCAAGAATTAGAATAGGAAATCAACTGGAATTTAAACCAAATGTTCACTAAACAAGTTCCTAAACTCTTAACTTGAAGAATTAAAGCTAAATTACAGCTGAAACAATGCAGTAAACTAAATTAACCAATCTGAAACGAAGACAGAAACCAAACACGGCAGAATTCAAAAATTACAGCTAGAAACGTGAAATTGCAACAAGAAATCTAAACCCCAATCACTCCATTAGCTCAAGGTCTCCTTGTTCGTCACGCAAGGGCTGGCCTCGAACCCGTAAGCTCAGCAATTCACTAAGGAACTGAATCGGTAGTCGAATCCAGCTCAAATCTGTTCAAGAAGGAAATCCCAATCGATTTCTTCAATTCAGCCTTGTCTGATTGAAATGAAGGTGCGGGAATGATCCAAACACTTCAGAGAACCCCTCTGAATAGCTTGGATTGATGAAGAACTTGACAAAACCGAATTCGAAGCTATCAAATACAGAGCTGCCGAAACCCTCAAACAGCCCTGTTCTTGCCCAATTCCAAGCTGAAACTCCACCGATTACTCTCCCCGGTGACCTCGAACTTGATCTAATGAAGGATAGAGGTGGTCGCGCCCCTTGGATGGAAGGAAACTTGAAAAAAACTAAGAACAGCTGAAGAACTGCATTGCGGCGAAGAAGACGCGACAACGGCTGAAGGCAGGGAATTTCTGATTAAATACTTAAGCATGGACGGCTGTGATTGATTTGAGGAAATCCAACGGCTGATCTTGCTCTGATTGGAGCCAAACTTTGATGATGATGATCTGGGGTCAGGATCTGCCTCGTGGTAGCTCGGATCCTCCAGATGTGCAACGGATGGTCCAGATCAACTTAATCTTCGAATGGACGATCTAGAGCCCTCCGAGCTTGATCCAACGGTTGGATGATCTCTGATTGGAATGAAACCTTCAGATCTTGACCATAGTGCTTGATCAACCCTAACCCTAGCTCGGATTGCTTCAGATTGTCTCGGATGGCTCAGATCTAGCCGCTTTTGAATCGGACGACCCGGATTAATCGTAAGCTTGATAATTCGATCCGGTTCCACTTCTGACTCAAGTTTGACCCAGTATACCCTAGGTCCAGGACCCTTTTATGCCTATAAAAATAAATCAAGAATTTAGTGGCCAAATAATCCACAAATGTGCAAATTTGCAATTAAGTCCAAAATAAGAGGAAATCCTTAAACCTAGGGTAAAATCATAGTTAAGCAAATAAAACATGGGTCAAACATGGATTTTAGCAATTAAAATAATCAATAAAATGGTGCTTATCAACTCCCCCACACTTAACCTTGAGCGTCTCGCGAAAACACTAAGTAAGTATCCCCTAGATTTTCTTAAGCATAATTAGAAGCAAATGAAAAGAAATTACCTAGGGTTGTCAATTCTCATAAATCTAAGCTCTATGGATAGTATCTTGTCCTTAAATCAACAACTTAGCCTTTTCATCCATCATGAGTCATTGAGATGAATTCAACTCACTAGCCTTTCAAGGAAAATTTTTGTGGCTCTCTCCTTAAGTTCTAACTTGATGATGGAAGTGGAGCTCACTCAAACACACATGCTTCTTGCACTACCATAGGCTTGCTTATTATCTCCTCTCCACCATTATTCGTGATTAGGATCAACATCTACAAAAACAAGTGAAAACATAGAAAATGGTAAGAAATGGAATAAAAGCCAAGAAAATGGAAAAATTGATAAAGTGGAAGACTTGAGCGCTCAAGTATGTTTCTAATGTGCTTTGCCCTTCCTTACAGTCCTCTAGTAATATCAAAAGTGTGGTGAGGTCAAATTTAAGTAATTGCCTTTGATTTGGATGAAAAACCCTTCCTTGGTTTCAATGTGCCAAGTTTGCCTATTGCGTGCCAACTTGTTTTGTTCCCTCTTCTTTTCTGAATTTTTTTTATCATCCTCTAGCAAATTCAGACTTGAAATGGAGCAAAGAATTGATTTGAGTGAGAGAAACTGCATTTTCTTCCTGCTGCTGAAATTTTAATTGTGTGCCACTTGGTTTCCTTGTTTTTCTATTTTTCAAATTGTTTTCTTCCTCTTTTTTTTTCTTTCTTCCAGCTGCTGATTCCTGATTTTTCTGCAACCTCTCTTTGTTCATTCATGATGGGATCAGCTTCACCAAATCTTGATCAGAACCAATTACAATCCAATACTATCATGAGCTTCAAATGGGTTGCTACTTGTTAGTTGTACTCATGCATTTAATGTATTTCTGTATTAAATCAATTCCCCCAGCTCTTCACAGTTTTACAGCTCCTTAATCTGATACCAAATGAACTTCAAACAAGCTGATTGGTATCAGCTATATCTCAGTCTAGTAGCTTTGAATTCAATGTGCTTCGGATTCCAGCTTCACTGTGTTTTTTTCTTTTCTGTTTTGCTTCTTTTCTGCTGTAAATCCGGATTATTTCTGCTGCAATTCATTTCCATTCCATTCCAGATCAGTAAATTAGATTCCAGCCTCAGCAATGCACAGATTTTCTTCCTTCCTCTGATTTTTGGCACCATTTTCTGCAATAATCTCAGATTTTCTTATTTTGGCACAGATTTTTGTTTAAGTTTCAGATTTTTCCAGCTTGGGTTCGGTTATGTTGTGGACATGCTTCAACCTTTATCAGAAACAACTGCAACCCAGCCTTCCGTGAGCTTCAAATGGACTGCATTTTCTGTTCCTTTCTGATCAGCAAGATGGATTTGAACCAAGTCACTGCCGTGAGCTTCCATTTCTGCATTGAGTTCAGATTTTTTTTTGATTTTTTCCTTTCACAGCTTCAAATCAGATTTTCTTAACAAAAGCTCCACTTGATTTCGGCATTGCCTCACTGATTTCCAAAAACCGAAATTATTTGTTTCTCTTTGAATTCTTTGCTTAATCTCATCTCTTGACCACTACTTACCACTTGGTTCAGAATTTTTTTATTCTTTTCGAATTGGTGCAGATTTTTTTTTCTTTTTGCTTGCCACTTAAATCTTCAAAATATGATAAGGAAGCTAGATCTCCAATTGCTTCCATCTCTCTTGCTCATTCTTGGCACCAAACTCACTCAATTTGGCACATGAAAATGCAGAAAATTTTTTTCGTTGACATGAATTGCTTCTTTTGATACAAATTGATTCCAAATCACTAATCACTCCCCCACACTTAATTCTTTGTCCGTCTCGGGCAAAGTAGCATTAGAAACATTTCAAACAACAAGTCCAAAGAAAAGTGAAGGTAAGAGTAAGAAATAAGTAAAGAAAAATGGAATGAACATGATTTTTGTTAAAATTGATATGGAAAGGTAAACAAAGTGATTAGCCTCTATAGATGAAATAAACAAAGTGATTTTTAATCCAATCATTGAAATATGATTTTGAAAGAACCTAAGCAAGTTCTAGAGCACAATGACATATGTGTATTACAAATATAAGGCTAATTCTCACTAGGCAAAAATAATTTATCCCAAGTCCTCAATTAAGAATCTAAAGCAAGTAGTACTCAAGCATCCAAGAATTCATCCATGAGCTCAAACCCTAAGTTTTAACAACCAAATTTAATTTATTTTCCAAAAGACTCTAAAATGCTATGGAATAACCTAGAGGGATACATTTATTTCTACTCATGTAAGAAACAAACTTCCAAGAGAACTAACATGCTTTTATTGACAAGGACTCAATTTAAAAGAAAATTCTACTTCTAAAAAGCATAAAAAATGAAACATGCAATAAAAGAAAATACAAGAAGAATCAACTCCCCTTTATTCTGGTGGACGGAGTTTATCCAGAAGTAGCCTCCATCGTGGTAGTGGAGGAGTGTGGGTGGCTGAGAGAGCTAGGACTCCCCCACACTTGAACTTTGCAGAAATATGTTCAGGTGGCCGCAGGCGATTTAGATTCAAGATCCAGTGAAGGAATGGAGGGCTATGGATTAAAGTAAGATCTTCTCCTCCTTCTTTATGCCCTTTAGAAGTCCTTCCAGGAGGTTGAAGTCTGTTCAGTTGGAGCACCCACTCCTGAAGTCTTCTGGACCCTGCAAAATAATGTAATACCTCTCTCAAGCGTGCAGGGTCAGAAAGAAATAAAATAAATTCAGTCTCTGCATGAAATGTATCCAAAACTGCATCATATCCAATTAAATCAAATTCTGGTACCTCAATGAAATTTTCAAAATCATTTCCTACAAAATTTGCATCCAGAGACTCATCACAAATAAAGAAATCAATTTCTGGCACATCAATAGAAATTTCACAATTATTTTCCATCCAGGGTGTATCAAGCAATATATCACAGCCAACAAAATCAATCTCGGATACCTCCATAAGTTTTTCACATTCATCTTCAGCATAAGATATAGCAAGAGATTCATCAAAATAAATAACATCAATTTCAGGCACTTCTAAAAATTTTTCACAATTCATATCCACAAAAGATGTATCAAGAGATTCATCATAACAAACAATATCAATTATAGGTGCCTCGAAAATTATTTCACAATCCATATTTACAAGAGATGTATCAAGTAATGCTTGATGACCAATGAAATCAATTTTTGGTACCTCTATTGGATTTTCACAAACAATCTCTACACAAGGTATATCAATAAATTCATCAGAATCAATAAAGTCAGCACTAGGTACCTTGCTGCATTTTTCTGAACAAAGAGGAGAAATACTTACCTGAGCGTGCTGGAGAATACCTGGAGGTTCTACAAGAGTAGATGTATCCATGGCCTCCTCCTGGTCAAGTACATGCTCCTCTTCAGGTTCAGGTTCTGGTGGACACTCAACTAAACTAGGTGATCCTTGGGTTCTTGCTTCCACCATGCAAGTCCCTACACTTTCTGGTTCTTCTGGTGGACCCTGGGGCTTAGTGCAATCCCCTACACCTATGGAATCATCTCCTATGCATGCTTCTCCTGTAATATCTGCAACAACAACATTAGAAAAATTAGGACCATCAATAACACCATCATCACAAAATAAAAGTCTAGAATGGTCTGGAGCTTCAGTTTCTTCTTCTGGAGCTGAAAAATTTGGACATGAATTTTGAATAGGAATCTCCGGAGGGATGTATGCTGTAGGTGCCCAATATTTGATGATTTCTTCTTCTTCTTCCTCTACCAAAATTCTAAGATCACTTGAAGAAGGACTTGGCCATGCACTAGGGTCACCTTGAATTGATATAAAACCAACTCCGGGGCTCTCAGAATTAAAAGGAGCTTGAGAAGCTAATTGTCCTGATCTTTGGGCTTTTATCTGATTCAAATCACTAGCCACTTGTTCCATTTGCCTTCCGAGGTTTTGAATCTCTTGTTGAAACATTTGTTGAAATTGAGACTGTGGGGGTTGATAAAATGGTTGAATAGGATGATTAAATTGCTGAAAACTTGGTTCAGAACTTGGTGGAGATGGCTGAAAATTATGGTTCTGAAATTGAAAACTCTGAAATGGAGGCTGAAAATTCTAATCATTTTGTGGAAAATATTGCTGTGAAGGTTGTGATCCACTCTGATTTTGATATTGGTTGAGCTGAATTGGTAGGAACCCTTGCTGAAAATTTTGACTTGATTGAAAATCTTGTTGAATTCCTTGAAAAGATGACTGATCTTGTTGACAAGGTTGCTGAAATTGGGGTTGGAATTTCTGAATTGGTTGCTCAAAAACTGAAAATTGGGGCTGCCCATTCTGAATTTGTTGGAAATTTGAGTAGGACTGTTGGAAATCTTGCTGTGGTGACTGCCGAAATTGCTGGAAAGGCTGAAAGTCTGAATAGGGCTGCTGAAATTGGTTGAGAGGCTGCCCTTGTTGGAATTGATAGTTTAGTGGCTGAAAATTTGAATAGGATTGCTGAAACATTTTGATCTTACATCCCTGTCACACAACAAACAAGAAAGAAAAATGGCAGTAACCGTATACAAAAGATAAAGTAAAATAAAATAGAACCCAATGATATGTCCAAAAGTATACAAGCAAAAATCAAACAAATCAACTAGTTGCTTCCCCGGCAACGACGCCAAAAATTTGATGGACCCAAATGGACTGTCACGAATGTGGGTCTCAAATTTAGATATGAATAAATGCTGGAAACCCTTTTTGCAATCAAAATATGAAAACGTAGTAAAGGGGTCACAGGTCGTATTTTTCCTCGGGACTAGTTGACGTTCTGTGATTCGAGCTTGTATTTATGTGTCGTTTGTGAATTTTGGGTTTCGAATAAGTAATTAGATCTTGGGTTCAAATAGAAATGGAAAAGCACAAAGAAATGGAAGAAACTTAACCTAGCAGACTTAAACCAAGTAATGGCAATTGATGAGCTTAACCACTAAACAACTTAATCTAACCAATGAAACTTGACCGAATTTGGAAAACAAATACGAATTCAAATTGTAAGAGTACACCACCACTTGTATTGATCTTCAAGAATTACCTCTCAACATCAAAGCATTCACTTGATATAAAACACAACAAAGTGGCAACTTGATACTCAAATGGAACAAAATCAGTTTGGAAATCGCAGAACTGAATGCGCAGGTAAAACTGGAATGAACGGCAGAAATGCAGAATAGCTGACTACAGAACAAGAAAAGCAAATGAATTGAAAGGCTCCAATCCAATATTCAGTTTAGGTTCAGAAAAAAAACTAGATTTGCTTAACATAAAACTCAGAAGTGCTAAGTTAAGTACTGCAAAAATGAATCAAAACTGTAATTGGCCGAATTGCAGAAATATCTTCAGATTTTCAAAAGCTAAACGCAGGGAAGCATGCGACAATTTGATTACAAAAGCTGAATGAATAAGCTGAGTTTGATTGCACTACAATTTGAGCATTGCAGAAGACTAACTGAATTTGCAGAAATAATGATACGCAGGCTGAAATTTCAGAAATGCTGAGCTAAACAAAAGGAAATTCAGAAACAATTCTGGAAATGAAACAAACTTAGATCACTAAATTCACACCCTAAATGTGATCTCTAATTGCAGGGAATAAACTAAACACTAAACAATTTGAAAACAAGCTGAAAAACTCGAAACTGAACTAAAATTTAGAACAGGGCAAGAGGCTGATACGCAAGAATTAGAATAGGAAATCAACTAGAATTTAAACCAAATGTTCACTAAACAAGTTCCTAAACTCTTAACTTGAAGAATTAAAGCTAAATTACAGCTGGAACAATGCAGTAAACTAAATTAACCAATTTGAAACGAAGACAGAAACCAAACACGGTAGAATTCGAAAATTACAGCTAGAAACGTGAAATTGCAACAAGAAATCTAAACCCCAATCACTCCATTAGCTCAAGGTCTCCTTGTTCGTCACGCAAGGGCTGGCCTCGAACCCGTAAGCTCAGCAATTCACTAAGGAACTGAATCGGTAGTCGAATCCAGCTCAAATCTGTTCAAGAAGGAAATCCCAATCCATTTCTTCAATTCAGCCTTGTCTGATTGAAATGAAGGTGCGGGAATGATCCAAACACTTCAGAGAACCCCTCTGAATAGCTTGGATTGATGAAGAACTTGACAAAACCGAATTCGAAGCTATCAAATACAGAGCTGCCGAAACCCTCAAACAGCCCTGTTCTTGCCCAATTCCAAGCTGAAACTCCACCGATTACTCTCCCCGGTGACCTCGAACTTGATCTAATGAAGGATGGAGGTGGTCGCGCCCCTTGGATGGAAGGAAACTTGAAAAAAACTAAGAACAGCAGAAGAACTGCATTGCGGCGAAGAAGACGCGACAACGGCTGAAGGCAGGGAATTTCTGATTAAATACTTAAGCATGGACGGCTGTGATTGATTTGAGGAAATCCAACGGCTGATCTTGCTCTGATTGGAGCCAAACTTTGATGATGATGATCTGGGGTCAGGATCTGCCTCATGGAAGCTCGGATCCTCCTGATGTGCAACGGATGGTCCAGATCAACTTAATCTTCGAATGGACGATCTAGAGCCCTCCGAGCTTGATCCAACGGTTGGATGATCTCTGATTGGAATGAAACCTTCAGATCTTGATCATAGTGCTTGATCAACCCTAACCCTAGCTCGGATTGCTTCAGATTATCTCGGATGGCTCAGATCTAGCCGCTTTTGAATCGGACGGCCCGGATTAATCGTAAGCTTGATAATTCGATCCGGTTCCACTTCCGACTCAAGTTTGACCCAGTATGCCCTAGGTCCAGGACCCTTTCATGCCTACAAAAATAAATCAAGAATTTAGTGGCCAAATAATCCATAAATATGCAAATTTGCAATTAAGTCCAAAATAAGAGGGAATCCTAAAACCTAGGGTAAAATCATAGTTAAGCAAATAAAACATGGGTCAAACATGGATTTTAGCAATTAAAATAATCAATAAAATGGTGCTTATCAATAGGCTATTCTTAACATGTCATCTCCAAGTAATTTCAAAGAAGTACAACAGCTTAATGAAATAATTACAGCCCTATCTCGATTCATATCTCGGTCTGCTGACAGAACTCTATCTTTCTTCAAAATTTTAAGGAAAACAATTATGTTCAAATTGGATGACCAATGTGAGAAGACTTTTACAGATTTTAAAATATATATATCTGGACTCCCTATACTATACAAGCCGCTAGGAGGGGAGACACTTTTTGTCTACGTATCTGCAGCTGAATAAGCTATAGGTTCTGCGCTTATTCACGAGGAAGGTAATACTCAATATTCTATCTATTTATTTGGTCATCTCCTTAAAGAAGAGGAAACTTGGTATACTAATATAGAGAAATTGACATATGCATTAGTATTGATGGCATGAAGGTTGAGACCATACTTCTTGGCGCATCCCATCGTGGTGTTCACTAACAATCCACTCAGATGTGTCCTAACGAATCCAGAGGCCTCAGGATGATTAATCAAGTGGATTGCAAAGTTAAGTGAGTACGGAATTGAATATCATCCTCGAACAACTATCATAGCTCAAGCTCTAGCTGACTTTATGCTCGAGGCAGTCCCGGTACCTGAAACTGGAGAAGTATGGAAGATTTACGTTGATGGTTCATCCAATCACAAGTCCAGTAGAGTTGGAGTTCTAATGATTTCCCCTAGGGAAGATGTACTATAGTTATCCATCCGACTCAACTTCCAAGCTACCAATAACGAAGTCGAGTATGAAGTCATACTAGCTGGGATACAAGCGGTCAAGCAAGTAGGGGCTACTCGTGTTATATTATATTCAGACTCTCAGTTCGTGACTCAACATTTAAAAGGAGAGTTTGAGGTTCGGAATGAGCGTCTGCAAAGATATGTGACTGTATATGAGTAACTAAAATCTTCTTTTACTGAATTCATTCTGCAGAAAATATCCTGAGTGGAAAATGTCAAGGCGGATGAGCTAGCCAAATTTGCGAGCTCCCTTGCACTATGGACGTTGGAAGAGCCTAGCGCTCAAGAAGAAGTCGTGGCCCAGGTCGAAGGAGAAGTTGCTGATATTGTATTACCTGACTGGAGAGAACCTTATATGGAGTTCTTATGCAGTGGAACAGTGACAGTGAGTGGTAAGCAAGTTTGACTTTTCCGTCGCAGGGCTTCCAGATTTACGCTAGTTGGAGAACATCTGTATAAAAGAGTATTTTCCTGACCATTGCTCAAGTGTGTCGGTCCAGGAGATGTTAATTACATCATGTAGGAGGTTCATGAAGGCATATGTGAAAGTCATATCATGGGACAGTTAATGGCTAGAAAGATTAATCTGACTAGGTACTTTTGGCCCACGTTACAAGTGAATGCTACCAAATTTGTTGCCAGATGTGAAGCCTGCCAAAAGCATCAACATACTGCTCACTGCCCGACTGAACTACTGTGAGCCTCTAATGTCTCATGTCCCTTTGATCAGTGGGGAATGGACATCGTCGGTCCTTTCCCGATTGGACCTCAACAGAAAAGGTTTCTATTAGTACTAGTGGACTATTTCTCTAAATGGGTCAAAGTCAAGTCGCTCGCCCACATCATGGATGCCGACGTGATGAAAATCCTGTGGAAAGACATAGTTTGCAGGTATGAAATTCCTCATAAATTGGTATCGGATAATGACAGACAGTTTGCAGGGAGTAAACTCAAAGAGTGGTATGAAGGGCTATGTATTCACCAGGCCTTCACCTCAATCGCTTATCCGCAAAGTAACGACCAGGCCGAAGTTGTCAACCGAGAAATCATTAGGGGGCTCAAGATAAAGTTGAACCATGTCGGAGGTAGTTGGGTTGAAGAACTCTCGAATATCCTATGGCCGTACCGTATCACTCCCAAGGAAGGGACGAGACAGAGTCCTTTCATTCTGGTCTATGATGCGGAGGCGGTAATTCCTGTGGAGGTAGGCAATGAATCAACCCAACGACAACTCTAGAACAAGGAGAATAACGACCAGGAGTGACTACTCGATCTAGACCTGGTGACGGAGGTGCGAGACAAAGCAGCTGCTCGACTAGCTACATACCGCCAATGCATGCAACAAGTTTACAATCGCCGAGTGATCACCCGGACTTTCCAGGTCAGGGGCCGGGTCCGGAAAAGGATCAAACCAGTCGGAGACATTGGAAAACTCGAGCCTCAATCGAGTTGACCTTATATGATTGTTAAAAAGCGTGCAGGAGGTAGTTATTATTCACAAGATGCTGAAGGAAAAAGATTAGAGAGACCATGAAATGTAAGTCACCTCTAGCCATATCGCACCTAGTGAGTGGGTTGAGTAGCACGTGTATTTATAAGCATATTTGTATTTCCTTGAAGCCTGATCAATTAAAGAAATTGAAAAAAATGTCTCACCAAGACTAACTGGAAGGGTAGAGCCCAAGCTCCTACCATCTTATGGTACCGAGGATGCCCAAGATGTGTAGACCTAACCGAGGTACTGAGGATGTTCGGCCGGGAGCAACCCAAGTTCCTACCACCTTGTGGTGTCGAGGATACCCAAGATGTGTAGACCTGGCTGAGGTGCTAATGATGTCCGCCCGGGAGCAGCCTAAGTTCCTACCATCTTGTGGTGCCGAGGATGCCCAAGATATGTAGACCTGGCCGAGGTGCTAAGGATGCCTGGTCGGGAGTTGCCCAGGTTCCTACCATCTTGTGGTGCCGAGGATACCCAAGACGTGTAGACCTGGCGGGGGTGCTGAGGATGCTCGACTGGGAGCAGCCCAAGCTCCTACCATTTTGTGGTGTCGAGGATGCCCAAGATGTGTAGACTTGGTTGAGGTGCTGAGGATGTCCGGCTAGAATCAACCCAAGCTCTCATGAGAAGCTTGGAGGGCCAGGGTAGGCCCAAGCAGTGACACATGAGGAGACCTTCGCTTAATCAGGCGAAGCCAAGATCTGTCCCTACCGGTGTAGGAGGTAAGATACACCAAGTATCTGCCTCCTCCTTAATGTTAAACTAAAAGATTTTGCGGTTTCAAAGAATTGTACAAGAATTTTACAAGAAGAACAAGGAAAGATACAACACATAATACGCCCCGCGGGTCATAGGATGCAAAGCAGGATGTGAAAAAGAAGATAATTTCATTCAAGAAATCAATTTTACATACCCGAAGGCCTCCTGGCACATAAAAGAAAAATAAATAAATAAAATAAAAAATAATACAAAGATACTACAACTCCTCCATCGATAACTCCTCCCAGACTCGACCGACACTGAGGAAACCCAGGTCAGCATCCGGCTTCAGTGCATTGGCTCGCTGACGTTGTTGGATAGCTCCATTGAGGCCCTGCTTGAGTCGCCTCAGTACTTGGCTGACCAGAATATCGCCAAACTCCTGAGATTGGAGGAATTTGGTCTTGAATACCGTCTCTGCCTCCGACTGTCTGGGCTCCTCGCTAGTTTTGTAATTTTCTAATTCTTCAAGGGCTCAGTCCCGATCAATCTTCAGCCCAGCCGCTTCAGATGATACCTGATCTCGGGCTGCCAGCGCCTCCTCAAGCTGCTCTTTAGTGGTTGAGAGGCGTGATTTAGCACGGTCGAGGCTCTCCTGCAGGTCAGATGTGTAAGCAACAACAGCATGTATCTCTATTTCCTTTTTAGCTAGCTGGTTCACCTGTTCTTTGATCTGACCATTAAGTGCCTCGGTCGACAACTTAAAGAGGTGGACGTCCTCTAACAGTTTTGTCTCCCGAGCTTGGAGTCGTCCCCTCTCCTAAGTCAGTTGACTCACTTTGGCTGAGAGAGCTGTCGATCCCTTTGACAGAAGGCATTCCCGATGTCGGGCACTGTGTAGAGATGACTTGGAGGCTAAGATTGTGTCCAGACAGTGGTCCAATTTGGCTTGTAGGTCTCTGCTAACTTCCACTTGCATTTGGCCTTCTTAACGAACTCGATAAACTTTCGCCTCTAGTTCCGCCACTTGCTGACGAAAGACTTCAGTGGCCTACTTGGGAAGCATCCGACGGCCTAAAAGAAGGCACTCAGAAGTAGCCTGACACAAGAATCAGTAAGGTTCATAGAAGAGAATAAAGATAATAAGAACGGATAAAGAAAATTTTACCTTCAAAAGTGACTCATATAGACTAGCGATCACCCCAGTCGAAGTCACCCCTATGAGGGAAGCAAGGTGTTCTTCGGTTCGTTCCCTCATGGCCCCCGGCTCCTTAGAGAGCGTATACTGAAAGTAGCTTCGGAGTGACCGAGGGGGGGGGGTGAGGCAGAAAATGCGGTGCTTCGAAGGGTACGACTGAGGGGCCTGGAGCATCGTCGTCAGTGCTGGAGGATACCTCCTCGGAAGGGTGGCCCTCCTGTGATCGCTCCTTAAGATGCACATACTGGAGTCCCAATGTGGCCGCCTTCTGAGCCGCCTGTATTGTTGATGCAATCTGTGGTCCGAAGTGACCAAGTGTTTTGATGTTTGGGCAAAGGGTTTAAGTTAGGTTTACCCTTGTGTTCTTATACATGTATGTTGAGTGTGCAGGTTGTACAAGTTACACATATGGACTTGGCTGGACGGCCTTGGTATGGTGAAGGGTGGCATGGAGACAAGCTGGAGGCTTGTGTGCACCCGAGGGACCTTGGAGAGCAGGGATGATGAGCTGAGAGGCACGAACATCGAGGCATGTGTGAAGGATGGCATGGAGGCAAGCTGGAGGCTTCGTGCATCCGAGGGACGAGATCCGAAGATGAAGAGGGCGCGAAGGCAATAGTCGAGGCTGCTAAGTGAGGAGTCAGTCGAGTTATGAGGGTACGAGTGATGTGTGATTGTACTTGGGAAATCCTAGGGTTTGAGTGCGGAGTGAAATGTACTCAGGAAGGATAACCTTAGGTGGGTGAGTAGACCAGTCGACTGGCCTGGGTGCAGTCGACTGATGGAACTCACAGAAGTGTTCTGGCTGAGAACCAGTCGACTGCCCTGGGGGCAGTCGACTGGTAGGTGGCTGGTGAGTTGGATGAGAATTCGAACGTTGGGGGTGCAACGGTCGAATTTCAGTGGCACCAGTCGACTGCCCTTGGGGGCAGTCGACTGGTAGCGAGGGTTTCAGCCCGAGTCATATTTAAAGAGGATTTCGTGGTGACTGAGATTCTTGACGAATCTTGTCTTGGTTAAAGGCAAGATAGTAGTCTTTGTGCTCAGGTCTTCTAAAGATGTTGTGGTGAGGTTTCTCCACCCACAAGGAGCGACAAGGGCTAGCTGGAGGTTATCCGGGGAATGATCCACCGACGGATTCTTGGATTAGTCACCCGTCCGGGGTGGATACCAAGTAAAACCGGTTTGTTAGCGTTGTTTGTTTTCATTATTATTGTTTCCGCTGTGTAACTAACAACGTAGGTACAAGAAGAGATTATAAAACGCTATTCACCCCCTCTAGCATATGGAATCGATCGTACAATTGGTATCAGAGCGAAGGTTCGCTCTTGATCGAACTAACCGCCGAAGGAGCACAAGCTAGAGAAAAAGAAAATGGAAAATAAACTTGGGGATGATATCTACACTCTGTTGGTGCTTGGATGGCTAGAGAGGGGGGGGTGAATGTAACCAGACACAAAACTTAGCTCTTTTGAAAGTTTCTGCACTTTGATAGTTAGCAGCGGAAGCAAAAACAAAAGCAAAAACAAAATAGCAGAAACAAAATAGACAATCACAAACGCTAACGATGAAGATTTAAAAGGTTCGGGGATAACTTGCCCCTACTCCTTGGCATGCCCGTGAGGTGGGTGATCCCTTGATCGTCGGCAGATCAAGCCCCGGTGACTCGGATATAACAGCGTCTCCTTCTCGGTGGAGAAACCTCTCCACAATTGCCTCAAGATGATATGAGATTAAGTGCACTCGACAATGAGAAGGATCGCTCACAAAGATGTAACAAGAACGCTCAAGCACAAAGCAACAGAGAGCACAAAACACAACCCAACCAAACTCCTCAAGTTTTCTATCTATTCCTCTCTCCCTGCTCTACTGCTTCCAGCTTCGTCTTAAGCCTCTTCTCCTCATCGCCAAGCTTCGTCAGCATCCCCTGAGCATAGCCTGAACCCACTGACCTCCCTCATCACTCAGTCCACTGAAGACCTCTTCGGCTAAGGCTCCGTCAGTCGCCAGCCGCGCCTCAGAAGCTGTTGAAACCTGAGAAGAGAATACATACAAACCTGCTCAATGGAAAGTCTCCATCTGACTCTCCTCCATTGTTTGAATCATCCCTGTAAAGCCTGCACACTCCAACAGAAGTTTAGCAAATGAATATCAAACAATATCACACAATATTAGCAGGTAGCAGAGAAAATGCAGACGCGATCGGAAGTGATTGAGGATTAGTTTTCTTTATGCTTTTCAATTTCTTAGCTGTAATTTCATTTCTGGCACACAATTTCTATTTCTGAATTTCCATATCTGCTGTTTAGTTTCCTTTTCCAATTCTATTCTGTTCTAATTAGGTTTCAATTCCTCAAGTAAGTAGCTAGTGAGCTGTTTTATGCACAATTGCTTTAGTTTCAGTTTAATTCTTGTTTAATTGCTTGTGTATCAAGTTGTAGTCGCGTGCTAACTTCTATTTCTGCATTTCTGAGTAATTAGCTGTGTATCAGCTTTCTTTTCTGCAATCATTTTAGTTTCTGAATTTCTTAGTGTATTTCACATCTAGTGTGTTAGTTTAGTTGAGTTAAGTTGTTTCACTTTTAGTGTCATTTCTGAATTTTATTCAGTTTGGTGTTCCTGCATTTCCTGCACATGCTGCCTTTCAATTTTGTTTTCTGCATTTTAGCTTCGAATTCAGCCATTCAACTTTAATTCTTGAAATCCTCAGTTTAATGTCTCTGAAATCGTGTCAAGTTACCTCAATTTCCACCTCTGAATTCATTGTTCCCTGTTTTAGTTTTCAGTTTTTGCACACCATCTATTCTGAACTCAGGTTCTGTCCTGTGTATCAGTAATTGAGTGCAGTTTCAATTTAGTATTTCTGATAGAGTATCAAGTGCAGCCTAAGTTCTGATTTGGATCAAGATTCATACACCTTGTGGTGGACTTTTGTGTTCGAATTTAGCATGCATTGTTAGTTTCAGCATTCGATCAGCAATTGCATTTCTGCAGCCAGCTTGCTTAAGTCTGTTTTCTATCTCTGCTAGTTAACCCCACTTCTGCAATTCCCGATTCTCATTTCTGAAGCTGGGTCAGTGAAGCCTTGCATTGGAACGTTATTGCATCTGAAATCAGTTTTCTTGGATGATTTTTGCATCCAAATTGCTGCTGCATGTCATTTCTGCATACAGGGTTGCCTCATGCATTCCATTTCTGATCTGAATTCAGTTTTTCTTTTCTGCCTTAACCAGTTTCGGTTTTCACACCTCCTTATTCAATTGAGCAGATAATTCCATTGATAGCCTAGCCCTTTTCAAGCTAAATTAACCAGCTATATAATTCTGCAAACAGTTTCAAGAATTGGCACATAAGTTTCCTTTATTTGTGTATCAAGTTGTTTCAATCCTTCACCTTGTATCAAGCTGAGTTTCGGCCTGGAATTACAACCTCTGGAGTTCAACACCAATTGCAATGTACTATAGAATTTGAGTTTAAGTTCCTTCCTCTTGGTAGCAAGTTTACTTCATTTCTTTTGCATGTGGCACGCAAGTGAAATCATGGCACGATTTTTGTATCAATTTGGTTTTAGATTGCTTGCATTTGGACTCTCTTGAGTTTGATTTTTGTTGCTTCATTGATTGGCATTTGCTCTTCATATTGAATCAGATTCGTTTTCCAAAAATTGCTTAAGTGCTTTAGATGAGTAAGTGGTCCTTTTGGTTGAATGATAACTTGCTATCACTTGTTTAGTTCATTCAGTGAAGTGATTTCCTTTTCATTCCTAATCGCATTCCAAACCCAAATCACATTCGAAACCCAAATTTACAAACGACACATAAATACAAGCTCGAATCACATAACATCAACTAGTCCCGAGGAAAAATGCGACCTGTAGCCCCTTTACTACGTTTTTATTCTTTGAGTGCAAAAAGGGTTTCCAGCTTTTATAAATATCTAAATTTGAGACCCACTTTCGTGACAGTCTATTTTGAGGTCATCACCAATCTCCCTGATCGGTCACCAGACCGATCCAGAGACTTCCAATTCAACCCTAAGTCAAGAGAACGAGCTCCCTAGCCTTCTCTGACTCGTGCTCAGTCCCCCGGACCAAGACTTCGTGCCCAACTTCACTCACCGGGACTTCACCTAGTCCCACTAGGTGTGCCTAGTCCCACTAGGTCTTTTCTCATGCCAGCGTGCGATCTCCCAGATCCACCTGGACTTCACTTAGTCCCACTAGGTGTGCCTCGTTCCACTAGGCCTTTTCCCATGCCAGCGTGCGATCTCCAGATCCACCTGGACTTCACCTATTCCCACTAGGTGTGTCTAATCCCACTAGGTCTTTTCCCATGCCAGCATGCGATCCCTAGATCCACCTGGACATCACCTAGTCCCACTAGGTGTGCCTAGTCCCACTAGGTCTTTTCCCATACCAGCGTGCGATCTCCCCGATCCACCTAGACTTAATCCGAATTCATTCAACCAAACTTAAATCGTTGTCAACACCAAAATAATAATCAGGCCAGACTGCATCAACAATCTCCCCCTTTTTGTTGTTTGACAATCCTGATTTAAGTTTAGGTATTAGATCAATTGAAGTCCATTCAATTATCGTAAGGGAATCAAAGTCCTCCCCCTACAATATCACATCCCTAAACTTAATCAACCATTCTCTCCCCCTTTGTCAAACATCGAAAAGGGTATGATTATTAAGTTTAAACACACTCCCCCTTAAACGAGGGTCTCTCCCCAAACCCAAAATAATCAATGGTAATTGTGATTTGCACATGACAACATATACAGAAAAATATCATGGTCAACATGTATATGCTTCATATGACAAGTAAGTAATGAAGCTTCATCAGACTGATGATTAATACAGAAAAATATCTGATTTGTCTATGGACGATCAGTTTTCAGAAAAATTTCTGTAACTCTGATTCGTTCAAGATTAGACTGCATTAACAATTGGAATTTCCAAAACTCATCCGACTATACGGGGGTAGACAATAGGTATTTCAAAATAATTCTTGAAACACGGTTTGGGTCGCTCGACGGAAAATTATTTCTCATCAAGGAGCAAGAGATAAAGAGACATGATTCAAACAACCCATTCATATGAATTTCAAAAACATTTCAACACGGGTTTGTATCGAATCAGTATTAAATTTGATGCAAGTTTGGTGAGTATATTCCAATTGTAACAGGTTTGTATCAGCTTTGTTTATATCAGTATGGTCAAGTAATCTGGTGAAATGGGATCGGATCGAGAATTTTTGACCCAATCAAGGAATTCCCTGATCTGATCGGTCACCAAACCGATCAGAAGGATCTCTGATCGGTCACGAGACCGATCTGGTTTGACACAGAATGGTTTCTGAAACTGATACGTTTTAGAAACAGATTTGTTCCATCTGTCAAACACATCAAACCCTAATACAATTAGGCTTAATACCTAAAAGAGTTCCATTAATCAAAATCCATTTCCCTTAAGCAAGTTTTATTTCCAACAAGATTCAAGACTTTCTATAAAAACAACAAAAACAGATCTGAATCAAGATTCAAGACTTTAACCCCTATCAAAGCATGATCAGTATGTGCTAAGCATGAACTTGAGTATCAAAAACAGGTTTGTATCAAAGCATGATCAGTGGGAAAATAAACAAGTCATGGAACTTGAATACTAAATTTTGAACCATCATAGACTAAGTTAACATGCTGTTCTTAACCAAAGTTGTAAAACACATACAAGAAAATTTTGGCTTACTTGAATCAAATTAGCATCAATATATGATTAAATTCCAAAACATGCTTGTATCAAATTTGTATCAAAATATGATCAAATTTTCAAATTTGGATCAATTTTGATAAGTCACAGATCTAGGTTTGTCTCAACCACAGAGTTAACTATATTGGAGTACTCTTGATAAATTATAGTCCCAAATGTATATAAATACAAATGAGAGAATTTTCAAGTGACACCAATAAAATAGAGCACATGAGAAAAATTTCCATGTATCTATATTGGATATGGAGTTTATGATTTCCATTTAACTCCAATCATCTAAATCCGAGATGAAAAACCATTCCTCATAGGTAGTAAATATCCATTAAATAGAGGAAATGGCAAGCACATCCCTAACTAGGAATGACCATGTTTTGGAGCACCAAATATCAACCACCCATGTTGATAGATGCTCCCCCTCAATCAAAGCTATACAATTCTAAAGATAGAGGTTTTAGGTACCCAAATTTTGGGACCTAATGCATCAACAATAAAAGACTTAGGCGCCCATGCTTTAGTCATTTCCTTTTTGACTTTATGAACCCTAGAATCATTTGATGATCTAAAATGAGTTCTTGACATTAATGATATAAAGGTTGGTTCCTTAGGTCGGTAACCTATACCGGCCTTGTTATAAACCGCTCTTTGTGAATTTAGTATCATGTCTAATGTTTTAAAGCTAGTTTAAAACTTCTCAAGAATATTCTTGAGGTTTTAAATTTCGCTCCTTAGGATCTTGTTCTCATCCTTAAGGGATTCATCATGAAGATCATTAATATTCTCTACCTAGAGGATTGTAATTCTTCTACTTCCAATTTCAACAATTTAACTTTGTTCTTAGATTTTTTAAGCAACCTATTTAGACATGCAATGGTTCTATAGCAATTATCTAACTCGGGAGAGATTACCTCTTCATCATCCGAAGATGATGAAAGCGCGGTTGAGGAGCTACTCGCTTCGTCTTCACTCTCCTTGTTTGACTCTTCTAAGGCCACTAGAGCCACGTGACAGTAAGTCTTCTCCTCCTCTTTTTCCTTCTTCTTCTCCTTCTTCTTCTTCTTGTTGTCACCTGCCACTAAAGCAAACCCTTTCTCTTTTGGGCTTTGGTTAGCAATCTCGTGTAACTCCATTTCACAAAACAAATCTTCTAATTTAACAAAGAAAAAGTCCTTGAAGACCTTGTAGGCATCCACCATGGATGCCCACAAGGCATTCCTAGGGAATGATTTAATGACATACCTTACAAGATCTCGGTTTCCCACCTTTTCATTGATGGAATGCAAGCCATTGAGGATCTCTTTGAATCTTCCATGGAGTTCACTTACCTTCATTTTGTTCCATGGAAAGGTTTTGAAGTTGGCTGAGAAGGAGGTCCTTCTTGGCTGTCCGGGTTTCATGAGTGCCTTCCTGGAGCTCAATGAGCTTGCTCCATAGGTCTTTAGCACTTGTGAAGGGACCAACTTTGATTAGTTGGTCCTTGGTCATCCCACATTGCAAGGTAACCACCGCCTTCGCATCGGCTTCTCCTTTGCAAGTTTGCTCAGCCGACCAACATGAGAACTCTAGATCTTTTCCCTCATCATCCTTTGTAGGGGGAAAATCCTCCTTGACAGCAAACCATGTGTTGATGTTCATCTTGAGATAATACTCCATCTTTGACCTCCAATATTGGAAATCAGTGTCGTCGAAGAATGGAGGTCGGTTGGTGCTAAAACCTTCTCTCAAAGCCATCGTTGTTGTAAGCTCTCGGATGTTAAGTCGTTTGAACAGAGCCCCAAGCTCTGATACCACTTGTTGGTGCTTGGATGGCTAGAGAGGGGGGGAGGGGTGAATATAGCCAGACACAAAACTTAGCTCTTTTGAAAGTTTCTGCACTTTGATAGTTAGCAGCGGAAGCAAAAACAAAAGCAGAAACTAAATAGCAGAAACTAAATAGACAATCACAAACGATAATGATAAAGATTTACAAGGTTTGGGGATAACTTGCCCCTACTCCTTGGCGTGCCCGTGAGGTGGGCGATCCCTTGATTGTCAACAGATCATGCCCCGGTGACCCGGATATAACAGCGCCCCCTTCTCGGTGGAGAAGCCTCTCCACAATTGCCTCAAGATGATATGAGATTAAGTGCACTCGACAATGAGAAGGATCGCTCACAAAGATGTAACAAGAACACTCAAGCACAAAGCAACAGAGAGCACAAAACACAACCCAGCCAAACTCTTCAAGTTTTCTGTCTGTTCCTCTCTCCCCGCTCTACTGCTTCCAGCTTCGTCTTAAGCCTCTTCTCCTCATCGCCAAGCTTCGTCAGCATCCCCTGAGCACAGCCTGAACCCACTGACCTCCCTGAGCACTCAGTCCACTGAAGACTTCTTCAGCTGACCCTCTGTCAGTCGCCAACCGCGCCTCAAAAGCTGTTGAAACCTGAGAAGAGAATACATACAAACCTGCTCAATGGAAAGTCTCCATCTGACTCTCCTCCATTGTTTGAATCATCCCTGTAAAGCCTGCACACTCCAACAGAAGCTTAGCAAATGCATATCAAACAATATCACACAATATTAGCAGGTAGCAGAGAAAATGCAGACGTGATCAGAAGTCTGACAGCGATTTCAAATTAAAGTTACAGCTACTAATCGGTCCCCAGACCGATCAGAGAGGACCCTGATCGGTCACCAGACCGATCAGGGATAGTCCTGATCGATCAGGCTCCAGCCTGATCGGACCACAGTGAGAAACTGGAAATCGCGGATTCCTTGTGATCGATCACCCTGACCATGTTGGGACCGGGTGCATGTTGACAAGGATACGGGTTCGTAAAATTTTAAATTTTTACGTGCAGCGGAAGAATTAGCATAAAATAATTTCTCAAATTATTTTAACCACATATCTAGCATGCAACCTTATGATGTGTGGACATGATCATAAATTAAAAACTTGCGGAAAAGTAAACTAATTTACTTAGTACCTCGCGTAACTCGAAGTAAGGGACGAGATCTAACCGTAGCGTCCCTTGGAAGCTCCGCCTCTATTCGCGTCCACACCGAGTTCTCTTCGGGATGACTTCGCAAAGTCACGAGTTTTGTGCCAACGAGAACTACTAGATTCTTTATTGGCACAACTAGAAGATCAAGAGAGAAGAAAAGGAAACTAACCACCAAGTAACGGAATCTAAATTCCAGGAAGGAAGGAGTTGTGATCCGCTTCTTCTTCTTCTTGGTTGGCTTCTCCTTGGTGATGGTGACTCACGGCAACCTCAAGGGAGGATGAGGAAGCGCCAGCCCTAGCTTGGACAAGGGGCGCCGGCCCTAGCTTGGACAAGGGGCGCCGGCCCTAGCTTGGGAAGGAGAAGGAGAGAAAGAGAGAGAGAGAGGGAGAGAATTAATCTCTTGATTAATCTATTGATTGGAATTCAAGGCTTGCCTTTGGTTCCTTTATATAGTAACCTCTCCCTTGCCAAGTCTCCCTCTTAACAGAATTTTCATAAGAAATTTATCCTATAAATTCTCTTATGAATTATTCTGTTTAAGCCAAGTTTTATTATAACTAACATTATAATAAAACAAATACTTCTCTCTTTTAATTATGGAATAAAATTTGTATAAAATTTTCTTATCATGGATAAATCAATTCATAATTGATTTTATAAATTAAAATTAAACCAATTCATGGTTCATTTTAATTTCCATAAAAAGAATAAATTTCTACAAATTTCTTTATAAATCTCTTTATATAAATTTCTTTATATATCAATTTATTTATCCATAATTTATAAAACAAATCGCGCTAGATTTATTTTATTAATTAAACCAATTAAATTGGTTTATTCCCCTTTTAATGGCCGGCCAAACCAAGAGGGTGGACACCCTCTTTGGCCGGCCAAACCAAGCCGCTCCCATCGCGAATTAAACTCATTTAATTTGCCCAATAAGCCTTCAAAAGACTTAGCCATTTTTAGCTTCCATTGCGCCTCTGATAAATTCAGATTAGACTTATTTCTCTTGATCGGAAAATTCAATTTTCAACTCGTTTTAAATCCCTCGGATTACTCATAGTGCGTGTGAATAAATAGGCTTTCGATTTATGTTGGTCGTCTATAATCAACTAATTATAGAACGATCATGAGTGGCACCTAGTAGTACATCATGACCCCCAATTAATCGAAAGATCAACGGTTGACCTCAGAAAGAATTCCGAAACCCTTCAGCAGCTCTAATGAATCGTGCCCCATTCCCTTCACCATCTTATACCCACTTGGTTCAGGACATGGTCTGTTTGTGTCAGTCCCCACTAGACTGACTACGTCACACCTAGCCCAAGTAGTATCTTTCTCGTCCTTTGGATTTCTAATTACTCTCATGTATTTAAGAGACTCACACTCTAAACATGATATGCTCTGGCCAGAGGCTTTGAGTAACAATCCGACGATAGGCCTGGGTATACATCTCCTCGCAAGGAGTGGTGAATCCTTTGTAGGTTGTTCAAACATCTTCGGGCACTTCGGCTTATACCCAATCATCCTGGGTCCACACCTCCTTGGAGATGTTTGCTTAAGATGTTAAAGTATAAGTCTCCATGACCAATATGACTTGAACACCGCAAGTCAAAGGAACATCGTACTTAAGCTGCAGTAAGAACTTTATTGACATATCTGTATAGATAACCATATGAAGTTTTACAGCTAGTCACTCCAATGATCTAGTTCCCTTAACTAGCATCCATGTTTATCTCCGGACATCCCAATGTCACCAGCCAGTGAGAATCAGCTGATTAGAGAATAACTCATGCTAGTCTCAACAGAATTGATAGTGTCCATTTTTATCAATTCATCGACTAGGGATACTTTCAATACTTCACAATTGCACATGCAGAGATAATCACTAGTTGTGATCCCATCACAAATTCTCTTATGCTGTGAATTATATTGCGGACATTCAGTAGATGAGTTTAAGATCCCAATCAAATACACAAACATGTATACTCAAATAGTGAATTATCATTTATTAAAATAAATGTTTACAATCATATGACGATTGCCTTAGGACACTTCTCTCATATCACTAACAGACCAATCACAGATCGTGGATCGGTCACCGGACCGATTCACAGCAATGATGGGATTCCCAGCCTTCGCAGGCCAAACCTCCCTGATCGGTCACCTGACCGATCAAGGTGAGCCCTAATTGGTCTGGTGACCGATCAGGTCACTCCCTGACCGATCAGGAGCCATCCTGATCGGTCAAGGTTAGAAACCTCGCGACAAATTGATCGGTCATGAGGACAGATTAAGGTTCCTTGATCGTTCACCGGAACGATCTGAAGCAACACAGAAGCCAAACCAAAAGCTTCTATTTTCTCCCTGATCGATCACCGATCAGACACCCCTGGATTGGTCACCATACCAATCCACGACAGGAGTTCGTGCCAATCTCCCTGATCGATCACCAGACCGATCCAGAGACTTCCAATTCAACCCTAAGTCAAGAGAACGGGCTCCCTAGCCTTCTCTGACTCGTGCTCAGTCCCCCAGACCAAGACTCCATGCCCAGCTTCACTCACCGGGACTTCACCTAGTCCCACTAGGTCTTTTCTCATGCCAGTGTGTGATCTCCCCGATCCACCTGGACTTCACCTAGTCCCATTAGGTGTGCTTAGTCCCACTAGGTCTTTTTCCATGCCAGAATGCGATCTCCCGATCCACCTGGACTTCACCTAGTCCCACTAGGTATGCCTAGTCCCACTAGGTCTTTTCCCATGCCAGCGTGCGATCTCCCGATCCACCTGGACTTCACCTAGTCCCACTAGGTGTGCCTAGTCCCACTAGGTCTTTTCCTATGCCAGCGTGCGATCTCCCGATCCACCTGAACTTCACCTAGTCCCACTAGGTGTGCCTAGTCCCACTAGGTATTTTCCCATGCCAGCGTGCGATCTCCTAATCCACCAGGATTTCACCTAGTCCCACTAGGTGTGCCTAGTCCCACTAGGTCTTTTCCCATGCCAACGTGCGATCCCCTGATCCACCTGGACTTCACCTAGTCCCACTAGGTGTGCTTAGTCCCACTAGGTCTTTTCCCATGCCACCGTGCGATCTCCCCGATCCACCTGGACTTAATCCGAATTCATTCAATCAAACTTAAATCGTTGTCAACACCAAAATAATAATCGGGCCAGACTGCATCAACACACTCCACCGGCCTACAACCATGAGGATTTTGGCTATTGGAAAGCGAAAATGGAGACGTGGTTCGCGATGGAGTGGGAATGTAGAGTTGCGCTTGAAGAACCCTTCAAAGTTCCAAAGGACAAGCACGGAAAGAGACTTCGTCCTAGATATTGGGACAAAGAGCAATAAGAACAATTTCGGACCAATGAGAAGGTAATTAGTATTTTGAAAAATATTTTTCCTAATAAAATTTTGAGTGATGTAGGGGAATACCAAAACGCATATGAATTATTGGATAAGTTGAAAAGATATCATGAGAACCCTACATCAACTCAAAGAGTTGAAGAGCCCGAAGAAGTAAGGTTAATAGTCTAAGAGGACCAAGAGGAGGAAGAGGTCACAATCTCAAGGATTGAGGGGGAGGAGAGACCCACTTCAATGCCGGATCAAGAGGAAGCATCCACATCATCCAAGGTTGAAGATGAAATCAACCTAGCCTCCGCCTCTACCTCCACCAAAGCTAAATCGAAAGAGCACATAATATGCTTTGGTTGCAACGAAAAGGGGCACTACAAGGATAAGTGCCCGAAAGGTAAAATAGAGGAAAAGTCTAAACCAAGTTCAATTCTTTTTAAATCTAATATAAGGTGTAGGAATGAAGAATCCCAAGAGAAGAAGAGAAGGATTCGATGCTTCACGTGTGGTGAGCTAGGGCACTACCACACCAAGTGCCCAAAGAAATATGAGCTAAAGAAAATGGAGCACATGAGGAGATGGGAGAAAGAGCAAAGAAAGAAGAGGAGCTCACATCACGAAAGAACTACAAGGGTAAGGGAGGTAATCCCTAACCTTAAATTAAAGTGCAATTCAAATGTTAGTGTTGGTGCAGGAAGCACCATATCGAACCTTGTTTTGATATTGGCAAAAGATTCAATGTTAAGTACTATTTGTGCTCTAACGATGTTACTCAAGTGTGCAGGAAAAGTCCTAGGAACACTAGGCAACTAAGTCCTGGCCGAGGGCTGGACACCTAAGACTTGACCAAGGGTTGGGCACTAAAACCTGGCTGAGGGCTGGGCACCGAAGACCTGCTCGAAAGGTGGGCACTAAGACCTGGCCGAGGGCTGGGCACCGAAGACCTTCTCAGAAGGTGGGCACTAAGACCTGGTCGCGGATTGGGTACGAAAACCTGGTGAGTAAAGCTGGGCAAAAGTCCAACCGGAGGAGCCAATTGGCAAAAGGTAAACTCTCCTGAGAGGAGTAGGTGAGGACGCGTTCCCCGTCGAGAGAACAGTAGGCGTTGGTTCGACCTAGGGTTCCATGTTGGAGACCCAAAGTCAGAACCAAGACAGCTACGGCTGTGAGAAATTATCTAACACTCTTACTTTGTTGTTTTGGAATTAACCCTGGATGCAGGACTGAAGGAACAAGTTTTTGCAGCTCAGAACGCCCCAAAAGGAGAGGGGCAGTAGCTGGGCAGGGCACCCTGGAGGTCCTGGGCGCCCCCAAGGACAAAGCAAACAACCAAGCAAAGAGTTGCTTCGAAACTGCTCTATGCAGGGCGCCCTGGAGGTCCCGGGCGCCCTGAGTCAAACCAAGAAATGAATCGAAGCAAAAATCAAACCGTGAAGCCTGTTGACCGAGTCAAGAAGGGCACCCCGGCAGCTAGGGCGCCCCCGGCAGCCAGGGCGCCCCCGGCAGCCAGGGCGCCCCCGGCAGCCAAGGCGCCCCCGGCAGCTAGGGCACCCCCAGTGTCCCGGGCGCCCCCAACGTCCAGGGTGCCCCCAGGAGTGCTATAAAAGGGGCTCAACCCCCAAGGCTTCATGACACACTTTTCTCAACGCCTCAACGCTCTTCGCTCAAGCGCTCTGCTCCAGAAACTTTTGATCTCGAGATTCTAGCACCGACGATGACCCTCTGCACCGAAGTACGATCCACACCGGGCGTCGGTAACGAAGAGTTTAATTGCTTTTTACTGCACTATTATTGTACACATTGTTGTAAAACTTTGCGTATTATAGAATTGCCCGCAGTAAACGGTCAAGGACTGTGGGCCTTGGAGTAGGAGCCGACTGTGACTTCGAACCAAGTAAAAATCCTTGTGTTCGTGTGGGTTTTGTTGTAATTTCCGCTGCACATTCACTTTTATATTCCGAAAAAGTTTTCACGATATTCACCCCCCTCTATCGTGTTTTCTTGATCCAACAGTTAGTTCCTCTATGAATGTTAAAAATAGTATAAATCATTCATCCATGCATGCTAAGCTTAATGAAAACTGCTTAATTGTGCATAGCCATAGTTTTAAATATCATGATAGAAATAGGGATAACAAAGTAAATTATAACCCTAGGAAAAGCATGCATCATGATCAACCCAAGACCTCTAGACCTAAGGATCATGACATTAATCCCAAGAAGGGAAGGAATATGCCTGGAAAGATGGGTAGGTCTAGGAATGAGCAAAATGGATTTAATGACACTAAGGTTAAAGGGTTAGAAAGGAAAAATTAAGCCTTGAGGGCAAGGCTTGATAAATTAGAAAAGACCCTAGAAAGATTCAAGGTTGGATCTAAGAGTCTAGATATGGTGTTAGATAGTTTGAAACCCAACTATGATAGATCGGTTTGGGATACTGGTCTAAGACCTCCAAGGCCAACAAAAAGAAATATGCTGGGAAGACATATAATCATGGCAAGGAAGGAAAGTCCAAGGATGACAAGGGGGTGTCATTCAAAGGTAAAAAGAATGACTTAACCAAAAATAAGGTGTCTAGGGTTAAGAAGGTTAGGTTTGTAGGCCAAGAATCATCGGGGGCTCACCGGTGTGGTCTAGTGTGGGTTGAGTCACCTAGGGAGGTGGCTAGGGCTCAGAGCTCAAGGGGGAGCTCTAGGAGCCTTTGGGGTCCATGGTAAATGGATCTCAAAAGTTTCTCTCCTACGAAATTAGGTGAATTGTGCCAAAAAGGGTTGGAAGACTTAGGTAAGTCTTAATCCTAGGTTTTGGCACATTAAAAGGGAATTTAGGGAGAAAAGAATGAAAACACAATTATATTGAGTAAAATTGGGTTTTTAATGTGTGAATACCATGTAATTCAATGATAGAAATGAACTATAATCAAGGATAAGAAGAAACAGTGAGGAGAAATCACAATTTAGACTTTTGGGATGAGTTTCAATGATACACTTTAGGATAAGTTGAGTTTCGTGTCAATCTTGGGATCCAGAGTACATTTGTTTGGAAACGTATTTTTTCAAGTAGACATTGGCCCCACAAATCTCCCCACGAAATTTTATAATTTTTGAAGATTTGTGGAATTATCTAGGCATTTCTGAAATTGGGCTGAAAACCTAAAATTCAGGCTAGGGCAGTCGACTGATCCGAAGTGAATTCAGCCCCGGGACCATTCTGTTAGGATTGCCAGTCGACTGCCTAAGGGGCAGTCAACTGGTCAGTAGGGTTAAGGATAAAAGACATCTTGAATGTTGAGAAATTACAAAATTGGATTATAGGATATGGATTTGGATTAAAATTCCTGATTATGAGTTTACATTCCTTGAATAAAGTGTTATCCCATGATTTATTAAGGCTTTATCAATATATTGAAATTCAAGGAAAGTCTCTTATGTGCATCTAGGAGTTAGAGATAAAAAGGAAAAATTGAGGGCAATTCCTTGTGCAAATTAATAGTGGTTAGAGTTGATAAACACAAGGAATCATGAATGAAGTTGAAAATTGATACAATATGCCAACCCTTTTAGGAAATTAGAGATTGTACCAAAAGTCAAGCACATTTATGATTTTCATGAAATCATATTTTTCTAGGATAGGGTATATCCTAGCAAATGTGCTTGCAAACCTTTAGATATTTCTGGGTTTTGTTGAGTTCCTTTTGGCACTATAGATAAGGTTGCATGGGGCAATCCTTTAATGGTATCCAAAAGGAGAAGAACTTGATTGTTAGGTTGGGTAGAACCTAACTTGGTGTTAGGGTGTTAAGTTGGGTAGAACTTCACCTAAGAAAATTAAAAATTAAGAGAAGGCATAGGTTAAGGAGGAGGTTGCCTCCTTGTTTGCCTTAATTTTCATAAGAAAATTTTTGGGTTTTATGCTAAACTTGGGAATGGTGATAGATACATTGTTGAATGTATTTTTCCCAAGTAGGTATGGGTACCACAATGTTCTCCACAAAATTTAGGAATTTTTGGAGAATTATGGAATTTCTGGCGCAATTCTAAAATTGGCCAGAGAAACTGATATTTCAGAGTATCAGTCGACTGCCAACAGGGGCAGTCGACTGCTCAGAGCTGATTTGTGTATCAGCAGCTGGTTTGGTGCCCGAATGATGGAAAATAAGTGTATGGGGGGTTAGTACACGTTGTTTACGATCATTAGGGATTAAAAGAACCGATAATTAGGATATTATTGGGGTCTTTTTTATGTATGACAAAGGGGGAGAAGTGTTGGGTTTAAGTGGGAAACCCTAGGTTTAGGGGGAGCTAAGATGAAGGGGGAGCATGGTTGCTCCATTCTTGGTGTAAGGGGAACCTTGGAGAGGTTCTTAAAAAACCTTTGTAAGTCCAATGTAGGGAGAGCTTGGGAAAAGCTTTAAAAAACTCGATTTTGGTGAAAAATCCTAACTTGGAGGATTAGGTGTAGGATGCCTTGGGATAGGATCCATGTATGCATTGCATATGCATTTGTTTAGCATTGTTTTTGCTATTCTTTACTATTTATTTTCCCTAACTTAAATATATTGCCAAACATCAAAAAGGGGGAGATTGTTGAGGCAATCTGTGGTCTGGAGTGACCAAGTGTTTTGATGTTTGGGCAAAGGGTTTAAGTTAGGTTTACCCTTGTGTTCTTATATGTGTATGTTGAGTATGCAGGTTGTTGGTGCAGGAAGCACCATATCGAACCTTGTATTGATATTGGCAAAGGATTCAAAGTTAAGTATTGTGTGTGATCTAATGTTGTTACTCAAGTGTGCAGAGACAAAGCCCAAGCGAAGGACTGCTAGGCAACTGGCGAAGGACTGCCAGTATCCAAGCCCTAGCGAAGGACTGCTAGGCAACTGGCGAAGGACTGCTAGTATCCAAGTCCTAGCGTGTAACGCCCCAAAATTTCCATTTTTAGTTCTTAAAGTCCTTAGAATTATTTAGAAATGGTTTAGAAATGTTCTAGATATTTTTAGGAATTTTTAGAGTATTTTTATGGAATTTTCCGAGTCCGTTTGGTATTTTTGGAAAAAAAAGAAAGAAAGCCAAAAAAGGAAAAACCACTAAGGGGCAGCCGGAGATCGAACCCGCGACCACCGCGAGACCGCACAAGCGCACGACCAGCTGGGCTAGGTATGAAGCACATCAAAGGATGGAGAGACCTTTATTTAAGATGTAGTTAGGTTAATCCGCCCCATAAGTATAAATAGGTAATTAAAGAGAGAAGTTTTATTTTCTCTCCTCTCCAAACCCTCACGCCGACCCCTCCTATTCTGGGCGAAACTACACCAAGCTCTAGGGGGCCGGTCAAGGCTCTTCTCCAAGAGATCATCTTATATTCGGGATCCCCGCGACGAGAGGAACGCGTAGACGTGAAGAATTCTCCGAGATCTCAAGTTTCTTCCGAGTTCTAGACGTCAATCTTGGTTGTAAGTCCAAGATATCAATGTAAGTACTGCTCACCTGCAGTAAGAGGCGGTTTTTCCGCGAGAATTTCCTTTAAAAGTTTTTAAAAGAGATAGTTCTTTTAGTTTTTAGTTTTTGCATGTGATCTTAGTTCATTATATGCTTATATATTTTATTGAGTGCCCTATATGAGATTAGGGACCAAGAAAAGCTATGAGAAAAGAAAAGAGAAGATAAAGATAAGAAAAGAAAAGGCCAAGGCCTTAAGAAATCCCCAAAAGTCAAGACTTAGGGATTTTAGCACGCAAGGTGCTCCAGAAAATGCCAAGGCATTTACAGATAAGAAAGAAAAGAAAGAAAAGCTATTTTATTTTATAAGGCCAGTACCCGGCGTCCAAGGGCGTCGTTAAAGAAATCCAGGTGTCCAATTCCAAGGTCTTGGCCCTGGTAGACCAAGGTCTGCTCTATTAGGATTGGTGGCTCGCTACCCCAACCTTTTAGGGAACGCGCATCAGATGGTACTTACGTCTTCAGTGGATCCAAGTGATTATTATTTTCAAGTATATGCTTTAGCAAAGTTCGAAAATTTAAAGAGTTTTCAAAAAGTTAAAGAACAGCTAAAGTTTTCAAGTTGAGCCAAGAAAAATAAAATGAGATTTATTATTGCTTGAGTATGCATGTTTTGAGCTATACATGTTCTTAGTTTTCTTTCAAGCATATTAGTATCTCGTATGATTTTCATATTGTTCTAGAAGCATGTTTGCACATTTCGAGTTTTTGTGAGCTAGATAGTACTTACTAAGCTTTTTGCTTACTAGTTGCATTTCCTCTTACTGCAGATAAAGGTAAAGGCAAGCAATTCTGAAGGAAGGCGACGAGGCGGTGCTGAGTAAAGTGTGTGTGGTGGCTGATTTTGGAGAGATCCTTGAGACGAGACAATTTAGTTATTTGAATTACAATGTTTTAGTTTATTCAAATTCCAAGTTATTGCTTTATGGAGTTTAGCGAACGTTTAAGCTTTGGATAGTTTTACATGCTCAATTTCTTAAAGTAAAGATTCCATGTCATTTCATTTACCATACATATCCTTATGATTGCATTGGATGAGTAGAAGGGTGAGTCGTTTAGAATATTGATACTTTGTTGGAGTTATTGATGCATGTGCCAAGATAGTGCTAGATTCCCTTTTGAATTAAGTTTTATTGCCCAATTATGCTTAGAAAAGTTGTTTTCTCATTTCATAATGCCTTAGTGATGTTTTAGAATTTTGTGTGATGAGTTTCAATGGTTAGAAGTTAAGTTTGGTACAATCTTTAGCCTAAAGTTTATATAGATTTTCATAACTTGCTAAATCCTGCAAAAGTCCTAATTTCAAGTTTATGGATTCGTTTTGATTGGCTAAGTTGTTTAGAAAACTAGTATAGAGCATAGAAATGGTGTCATGATTTTGTATGGCTCGAAAGTATAGGTTTGGTGGAGTTTTGAAACAAGGCCTCGAATCTGAAATTCAGATTTTCAGGCGTGCCAGTCGACTGGTTCAGTATCAGTCGACTGGCCTATCGAATAGTAGCTTCTGTTCGATGCATCAGTCGACTGCTAAGGGGCCAGTCGACTGGTGCCGCGCCCAGGAACTTTCTGTGGCCGATACCAGTCGACTGGTCAGATAACAGTCGACTGGTACCATTGCAGAAAAGCCCTATAGATGTAAAGAAGTATGCCATTGTATCATGCATGACTATTAGAGTTAGTATATCATAGATAGATTTAAATTGAGAAGAAAAAAAAAGATTTCCGCATTTCTATTAGTTGTGCATTAGAGTCGAGAAGTAGACAGAAGTAACGATCCGTCTGAAGGTAGAGAAGGCGGGTCGCTACATAGCGAAGGACTGCTAGGCACTGGCGAAGGAATGCCAGAGACAAAAGCCCTAGCGAAGGACTGCTAGGCGCCAGACGAAGGACAGCTTGGGACTAAAGCCCTAGCGAAGGAATGTTAGGCACCGGGCGAAGGACAGCTCGGCATCCAAGACCTGGCAAAGGACCGCCAGGCAAAAGTCCAACCAGAGGAACGGTTGGCATCAGGTAAACTCTCCCGAGAGGAGTAGGTGAGGACGTGTTCCCCGTCGAGGGAACAGTAGGCGTCGGTTCGACCTAGGGTTCCATTTTGGAAATCCAAAGTCAGAACCAAGACAGCTAAGGCTGTATAATCTTATGTTTTTTTGCTTTATGTTGTTTTCGGACTAGCCCTGGATGCAGGACCAAAGGAACGAGTGTCTGCAGCTCAAAGAGCCTCAATGGAGTGAGGCAGCACCTGAGTAGGGCGCCCTGAGTGTCCAGGGCGCCCCCAATGTGAAGATGAAACAATAGAAGCAAAAAGAGCCTCGGCTGAATACTGGCCGGGGCGCCCTCAGCGCCCAGGGCGGCCTCAGCAGCCAAGGCGCCCCGCGCCCAAGCCAGCAAAGCCAATCACCGTTATCCAGCCGAGATGCCCGCGAGGAAGGAGTCAAGCAGGGCGCCCTCAGCGTCTAGGGCGCCCCCAGTGTCAAACCTCATCCCTATTCTAGTGGGATAGAGGTTGACCGAGCTAATCTCGGATCAAGTGACACGTGGGGGCGCCCCCGACGTCCAGGGCGCCCCTAGGTGCTATAAATAGCACCCAACGCCCAAGCTTCAGAGAACATCTCTAACACAACGCTTCTATGCTCTTCTGCTCTCGCGCCTTGCTCCAGAAACTGTCCAACTTGAGCCGACGACGTCCCGCTGCTCCGGAAAAGGTCAACCCACAATCGGACGTCGGCAAAAGAAGAGTATTATTAATTATTTAGTTTACTGCACTGAATTTGTAAATCAATCCTTGTAAACTATTATTGCGCCTAATATAGAATTGCCCAAAGTAAACGGTCAACGACCGTGGGCCTTGAAGTAGGAGTCGACCCAGGCTCCGAACCAAGTAAAATCGATAGTGTCTCTGTGTGATTTTATTTTCGTAATTTCCGCTGCGTACTTGCTCTAAGTTTTCCGAAAAATGATTTCCGATATTCACCCCCCCTCTATCGGTTCTCTCGATCCAACAAGTGGTATCAGAGCGGGGTAGTTCAAACTTGGTGCAACCACCAGTTTGAAAGTTTTTCGGATTTACAAAATTTTTAATCTTATTTCTTTTCTTTCTAGTTAATCAACACCACTCAATCTTTTCTGCTTTTTATATTTCAAATAAATAATATCTATAGGTATATTTAAAATATCAATTTTGAATTTTCATTTTTTTACCATAAGTCAGAATTTATAAATCAAACAAATTTTGAAAATTTGGCATAAACTTTTTTTTATTATTATTTTAATATTTTTCTCGAAATTTGTGCTATTTTAATTCGAGCAAATTTTTTCCCAAATATTAAATTCTTACTTTTTCAATATTAATCAGAATTGACAAAATCAATATTTTCAAAAATTTGTCATAAAATATTTTTATTATTTTATTATTATTCTGCCTCAAAATTCGTGTAATATTTTTTTTGGCTACATTTTCCCTTCTCCCGTACTACTAATCCAAGACCAAGTCTTGGTACATTTCTATTTTTTTTTCTTTTTGTGTGCAAGCGATCATTTTAAATGGCCAACCGAGAATGGAACAGTGCCCGTCCACCACTCTTCTCTGGCGAAAATTTCAACTCCTGGAGAAGTCTAATGGAATCCCACCTGAAGGTCAATCTGGAACTTTGGTTGATAATCCAAACGGGGTTTAAATTCCCCACAGAAGATGGGATAGCACTCGCTTGGGAAAAATTGGACGAACCAACTTTGAGAAAGATCGAGACTGATGCCAGGGCAACAGTAATCTTACAATGTGGCCTGACCAAAGAAGAACTGAAGCGGGTCGGATCCTTCAACTGTGCCAAAGAAATGTGGGAAAAGCTAATCAGTCTACACGAAGAGAGCTCCGATGTTGAGATCTTAGAAGCTCAAGAACAAGTAGCTGAGACGGACTCGACACCCAACGACGAAATCGAACCAGAATTAGACGGCGAGTTGACTGAGACAAAAAGGGTAACCAATTTCAAATCTTCTTTTAAATTAAGGTTAAATAATCAAGTTGATACTGCAATGGTCGAGGAAGGTATAGTTTTAATTGCAGGGAAAACTCCAAGGGAACCACCAAAGAAGAAGATTCAACCTGTATCTGAGTCCAACTCAAACTCAGAATCTAACGATGAAGAAGGGGATCATCGGAAGCAGGTCCGGATGGCTCACGACCGCTACAAAATACCAAAGAAACAATCAAGCAAAAGTAAGATGGATAGAATCAAGGGGGAGATTTCCAACCGGGAATCAAAAGGTAAATTTACAGTATTTGAAAATCCATTATTTACCATGAATAATATGAGTGAATCTTATAAGGCTAATGTGTTAGAAATTCATAATATTGCTGTTTTTGATAATCCAGAATATTATTACGATTATGATGTAACTTAGATAATTTTTTTTTGCTTTAATTGTATGTTTCTTTTTATTTCATTTTTATTTTTTTTAGGATTGATTAGTTTAAGGATAAAACAGTTTAACTGAAATTTGAACAACATAGTATTGGGTGGCGGTGAGATGATAGTACGTTAGGGAAGCCATCTTGGCGAAACTAGCCGAAGCTACCGATCCAAGACCCAAACTAGTTATACCAGAATTTATCAAAAAATAATTTTTGAAGATGAAATTTCACTAAAAGGCTTTGTCTAGGAAAGGGTTGATGATCCAATAAGGCTACGACCAAAGAAGGCCTAGTGCCTCGCCAAGACCTGGAAGCCAATTTTTGAAATTCAAATTCAAGTTACTTCTTGTTAAATTCAAATCTAACACAAATTTCAATTGATCTTAGACTCAACTACTTTTTCCAAAATAAAGTTAAAATTCATTAAAATGGTTTTCAAAGCTGGTTCAATTTTTCAAAATTAATCATGACTCTTCAAAGTAAAATCCTTACTTCTATTTAAATTTGTCTCACAAAACCCATAAGGTTAACATGCTTGTTCATGTAGAACTGGGTGAGACATCTAGGACCTAAAAGTATAATTCACTATCCTTTTAAATAAATAAAAAGGTTTGCAAAAGTTATTCAAAATTTTTCAAATTAATTCAGTTTACTGTACCCTCCTTTTCATCTCTATTTTTCTTAAAATATTGAATTTCATGTTAAAATAGACCCATTTTAAATAGAATCATGTTTGGTTTAGTTATTGATTGGTAAAACATAGTCAACTGAGTCAAGCTTGGGGAACACAGTCAAACCCTAGTCAACATAGTCAAACCTGGTCAACACTGAAGTTCCTTAAAGAACTTAGATAAAAATCAGACTGTGTCAGATACAGGGGGAGTTTCTTTTAATACTTTTCAAAAAATTAAATTGTTTTTCAAAACCCTTATGCTCTAAATCTTATTATCATGTCGATAAGGTTTTTCAAAAATTGATTCAAAAACCTTCGTATACTACTATCTGTTTGAAAATTATCATCATTTCAAAATATTTTTCGAAAACTATTTTTAAAAATGTATCTCCTTGAAAGTTATCATACTCAGAAGGTTATTCAAAATTATTCTTTTGATTTTAATAAACCCTAAAGACACAGAGGAAGGTCCACTTCATGATCTACAAGGACTCTTAGGATGTGTCAAATTTAGGGGGAGTTTGAGTCAAAAGAAGAATTTCTGAAATATTTTTTTTGGTAATTATTTGTTTTGAAATTGTTAGATAAATTCCTTTGATCTGAACTGAACCCTAAAGACTTAGAGGAAGAATACTTGTGGTCAACAAGCTTCCGAGGACTATATCAAATTTAGGGGGAGGTTAAATTAAATGAATTATTAAACATTTCAAAATAATATGTTTTAATACATTAAGTTTTCAAAATTCTTTTGAAAATACAAGTAACTTGCCTTTAAAAATATGGTTTAGTAAATCATTTTTGAAATACCTTTAGAAGTAATATTTGCTTGAATCTTGAGAATTTCCAGGACACTTAGGAAAATGTCCTTGTAGTTAACAAGGGTTCCTAGGATTGTGTCAGACTGGAAAAGAAACCTAGTCAAGTAAAATATTATGTTTTCAAAATGCATAACATTCTTCTCATAAGATTTTTTTTTCAAAAGTACTTCTATTTTCAAAAAGGCATACTATCTTTTAAAAGTACTTCTATATAATATTTTCAAAAGTACTAATACTTTTCAAGGCAATAATGTGTTGGATCGAGAAATGCGAGAGAGGGGGGGTGAATGTCGCAATTCGTTCGGATTTTAAAAAAGAGCGGGTGCGCAGCGGAAATAAAAGAGAACACAACAACGCAAACACAGCCGGTTTACTTGGTTCGGAGCCTGGGTCGACTCCTACTCCAAGGCCCACGGTCGTTGACCGTTTTCTGCGGGCAATTCTATAAGTTCGCAAAAGTTTACAAGACAAATAATAAAAATATTTTCGTAAACTTAAATACAACTCTTGTTACCGACGTCCGGTGAAGATCGAAGTTCCTGAGCAGCGGGACGTCGTCGGCTTGAGTTGGCAGCTTTCTGGAGTGTCTCGTGGAAGCAGAAGAGCGCAGAAGTGTCGAAGGAATTTGTTCCTTCAGGAAGGGGGTCGAGGGCCCTTTATATAGGGCCTGGGGGCGCCCTGGTCGACGGGGGCGCCCCCACGTGGCAGCTGATCCGGTTGCTGCTCGGTCGCCGTCTGATCCCCTTATCCTCGGGATCCGGTTTGACCGGGGCGCCCGGATGACTCGGGGTGCCCGGATTGAACGGTCAAAGCCTCATCTCCTTGGCTTCGCAGAAACGCTGTTCGGCAGCTGTCAGTGGGGGCGCCCGGGACAGCGGGGGCGCCCTGTGAGTGTAGCGCAGTAACACACTGTTGATTTGCAATGGGGGCGCCCGGGACAGCGGGGGCGCCCTGGCTATGTACTGTTGAATTGTTGTTGTGAACACCATGGGGGCGCCCGGGACATCTCGGGCGCCCTGGTCAGCAGTTGCCTCACTCCTTTGAGGCACTCTGAGCTGCAGACACTCGTTCCTTCGGTCCTGCATCCAGGGTTAGTCCAAAACACAATAAAACAATAGCATAATATATTATACAGCCTTAGCTGTCTTGGTTCTGACTTTGGTCTCCAAAATGGAGCCCTAGGTCGAACCGACGCCTAATGTTCCCTCAAGGAGAACGCGTCCTCACCTACTCCTCTCGGGAGAGTTTACCTGGTGCCAGCCGGATCCTCCAGTTGGACTTTTGCCCGGCAGTCCTTCGCCAGGTCTTGAGTTACCAAGCTGCCCTTCGCTTGGTGCCTAGCTACCCTTCGCTAGGTCTTTTCTTCTGGCAGCCCTTCGCCAGCCTAGCAGTCCTTCGCTAGGGCTTGTCTTCTGGCAGCCCTTCGCCAGGACCTAGCAATCCTTCGCTAGGGTTTTTCCATTCTGGCAGTCCTTCGCCAGGGCCTAGCAGTCCTTCGCTAGGGCTTTTCCTGTACACTCAAGTAGCATTGTTAGATAACAAATAACCCTTAACTTTTGAACCCTTTTGCCAATATCAAAATACAGGTTTGACTTGGGTGCAATCTGCACCAACAATCTCCCCCTTTTTGATATATGGCAACCTAGTTCAAAAGGTTAAGGAAAAAATGCTGAAATTGAAATCCTAAGTTAGATTTTCTCCCCCTGGAAGAAATCTCCCCCTAGGTTTTTCAAAAGTAGGTGGTTTTAAGTTTAAATACTTAGACAATAAAAAAATGTTCTAAGTTTGAAGAAGTTTTCATACTTTAGCAAATTTTGAGTTTTTAGGAAAACTTTCTAAACTTAGACTTTTTTGGTTTCTAAACTTTCTAAATTTTGAGTTTTTAAATATGCAATTCAGAGCACATTTTAAGGAAAAATTCAGAGCATATTTTAAGAAAATCAATTAAGCTTTCCAAGGATCAGAGCAAAAAAAAATTTTTTTTTTTTGAAAATCAATTAAGCTTTCCAAGGAAAACATTTTTGTCAATTAAGCTTTCCAAGGAAAACATTTTTGTTCCCTGTCCCTGTTTCCTTTCTAACTCTCCCCCTTTGACATATATCAAAAAATGCAAAAAAATACAATATTTGCAATAAATAAATAAAGTATTTACTATACTGAACCGAGCTGGTATCTAAGTCTGGTTAAATCTTTAGGGACCTGTCTAACCCTATTAGCTACTTACTAACTGTTATAAACAGTAGCTTTTGCTAGGGTTAGTCAAGTTAAGTGCATTGTTCAAGTTAGATTGTCTAAACTTGATACTTAACTTGATTGCTGTTCAGTTTGTATTTAGTGCCCCAACTACTGCAGATGCACTGACTTAAAGCATCTTGAGTTAAGGCAAAGACCTAAGCATCTCAACCCTTTCTAGGTTATCATTCAAAGTACCCTAAGGTGCTTGTGAGATGCTGGCTTCTAGAGCTATAGGTGCATGCAGTTCTAGGGTTAGAGCCTAGGCTAAGTCCATTTCGAAGAAAAACCCTAATTTTGAAGGGGGTAATTTTGAAAATAAAACTAAGAAAAGACGAAAAAAAATTTAAAATCAAAGTAAAACATTTTTAGCAAAAAATCAATTAAGACATTTTCAATTAAAGCAGAAGCAAAAAAAATATTCTACTCTATTAAACATAGTTCTAACTTAATCTATTCAGAAATAAACAAGCCAAGCTAGGATAAGCATAAGTCAAACAAAAGTCTAGTTCAAGTCTACAGAAGTCAACCCTACTCTGTAGGGATAGTCAAATGAGTACATATCCAAGTCATCTAGGAGGAGGGACCAGGCTGATCAGGGGAGCCTGGATGCCAGGATCTGAGCATGGTCATCATCTCCTCATACTGGGTGTTTCTTTCGTCCCTCTCTGCTGCAAACGCGCTCATATACTCTGTATAGTAGCCCTGATTAATTTCCAACTGCTCAAGGTGGTATGCCTCCGATTCTTCCCGGAGTGACTGAACCTGTGTCTCGAGGAGCGATACTCGCTCGTAGAGTGTCGGAGTATCGGGCTGAGCTCCCTCTGCTGCTATGTCGGCAACGTCGACCTCCTCGTCTGCAATGTCCTGTGCGGCTGGTCGGCGTCTCCAAGTCAGAACCCCGGCGCCCGAGACATCTATACCGGCTAAGGAAAAGTTCCTATATCCTATCTCGTCGAAGTCGGTCATCGTGCTAATCTCGCCGTCAGTGATGTTTCGGCCGTGATGGTGGAGGATCCAGGTGATGACGTGGCAGTAGGGGGTGCGGACCCTTCCCTGAGTGGACACACCAGAGGCATGTAGGATACAGTGAAAGAGGTGAAGACCTATATCTATATCCAAATGGTGGATAAAGGCATAGAGGAGAAAGGTGTGAAAGGGTCTCATCGTGGCTATGTCCCTAGTGGACAGAGGAAGGATGCAACGGACAATCACTCTATAGAGAGCGTAGTCCTGAATCGGAAGTCGAGTGGAGTGGAACTGCCCTCCTGCAGGGTCCATTGCCTCCCCAAAGAAATAGTTGTATAAGGTGTTTAGGTCAATGTGAGAGTAGGGGGCATCGAAAGGCAGGTTCCTTGGAGGATAACAACAAAAGATGGACTTAGATGGTCGGAGTCCCAGAAATCGGTTCAGTAAGGTAGGAGTGATGCTTAAGGGTATTCCTTGAACTGTAGTGACGAAAGTCAAGTGATCTTGCCTAACTATGTTGTTGTAAAATTCTGCACATAGGGTTTTGTTGATTGAATGTGTGCAGAATACGAGGTTATCCAGTTGATAGAAGTTAATTGCGGACATTGCGACTGGACAAGATTGGGAAAAGAAATGACGGTTAAGATAACTTGTCTTAATCGGAACATATGTGGTTCGAGCGAATTTGTTACAAAGTTCTAGGTTCGGAAACCTAGGGTCGGGACTGGGCTCGTAACCGGGATTCGACCTAGGGTAGGGACTGGGCTCGTTACCGGGGTTCGACTGAACTGCTCGGCGTTTTCTAGATGAGAAGAAGGTAAGTAAATTGAGAATAAGAACTTAGATTATAGGAAGAGGCATAATTGAATTTAGAATTTGCAATTAAAAAAAATGATAAAAATTAAGTACCCAAAGTAAATTTTATACCTTGGAGGCATGGTTGAGGCAAGGGAAGCTTTAGGGTTCACTTGATCCCAAAGAATGAATAGAGTGGGAAGAAGGAAGTGTTTTTGGTGTGGGAAATGAGGGAGTCTCGGGTCCCTTTTATAGTGAGGTGGGGGGGGGGCGCCCGGGAGGTCTCGGGCGCCCTCAATCGGTCACGGGCTGCCAAGGGCAGTGAAAAAGTTCTGTGGGGGCGCCCGACAGGTCACGGGCGCCCTAGTCGAAGGCTGTTGGTCTGCAGCTTTTGACTACCCTTAGAGGCGTGGTCGATAGGTTTTGATGGGGGCGCCCGAAAGGTCACGGGCGCCCTGGTCAAAGATGATTGATCGCAGCCTTTTGGCTGCTTTAATCAGCGTGGGGACAGAACTGAATAGGGGCGCCCGACAGGTCACGGGCGCCCATGTGAAGTCGGTCAAATGCAGCTTTTGCTGCTTTGACTGGAGCTGTTCGTTGTCGGGGGCGCCCGACAGGTCACGGGCGGCCTTAAGGACTGCTTTCAGCAGCCTTTGACTCTGAGCAGTTGGGGGCGCCCGGGACGGTCAGGGCGCCCTAGTTAGCAGCCTTTTGACTTTTTGACTGTATTGAACAGGATTGACTGTTTGACTTCGTTTGACTAAGTTAACCACAGTTTGACCATGATTATTAAGGCACAAGCAAGGTGGTTTAATTTGAGCTTAATTTTCCTGTCTCACTGAATCTAGGATTTTCAAACACGTTAACCTTAAGGTTTTTGTGAGACAGGTTTGAGGGTAGAAATTGGTTTTGAAAAGGAATTTCAATTTATTTTCGAAAAGTTATTTACTTTTGGAAAAGATTTTTAAACAAATAAGTTTAGAAATTTTGAAAATTTGATTAAGTGATTTTTGAAAAAGAAATAGGTTTTAAGAAATAGAAGTTTTGAAAACAGATTAGAATCTATAATTATTTGAAATTTGAGTTAGATTCGAATTTGACAAAAGATAATTTGAATTTGAATTTCAGAAATTGGCTTCCAGGTCTTGGCGAGGCACTAGGCCTTCTTTGGCCGTAGCCTTATGGGATCATCCACCCTTTCCTTGACAAAGCCTTTTAATGAAATTTCATTTTCAAATTAAATTAGGTCATTTTCTGGTCTAACTAGCTTGGGTCTTGGATCGGTAGCTTCGGCTGGTTTCACCAGTCTAAGGAGACCAAGTAGACTTGATCTTATTAGAGTTGGTTTCCCCAACGTACTATCATCTCACCTCCTCCCAGTGCTATGTTTTCAAGTTTCAAGTAATTTAGTCCTTAAATCTAAGTATTCCTAATTCTAAGCATGGCAATTTAAAAAAAAATTAAATAAACAAGCAATCAATCAAAAAAATTATTTAATTATAAAAATTGTTTTGATTTTGGCTCCCCCTGGACTAAAGCCTCTGTATGGGTTAGGCAAGATGTGAATCTTGTCCTTAGGGATCCAAAATTGATTTGAACCAGTTGGTTTAGTCAGGCACAGTTTTGGCACCCATGCCTGAACCTTAGGTCTTGACTGGTTCAGTACAGCAAAGTAAGATCTTTGCCGAGATTTGGTTCTATAGCCAAGTCCGGATCGGTTTAGAACGGACTTCTGTTTTCCCAGAATCAGATCAAGATTCTTGGAACCAGAAGTGAATCGTTCTAATGCTGTTCTTAAGTCCTTGACTTGAGTTTTCAGGGAGGAATTCTCTGATTCAAGTTTTTCAACTTGATCAGGGGTTCTTTCCTGAATTTTCTCAGTTAAGGACTCAGAATCAGCTCCCTCTTTCAGGAGTTTTACTTCCTGTCGGAGGGATTCGATTCGGAGTTTGGCTTTCGCCAAATCTCGGGATAGATAGGAAATAAGCGAATTCAACTGTAATTTCGAAAAACCCGTTACCCTTATTTCGCCGTTGTCGGAGATGGTCAGCTTGCCGTCGTCCTGGTTGAGTCTGAGTCAGTCTCGATTTGACTCGAAGCGGTCAGGGCTAGAAGATTGGACTGGGGTGCTTCTTCTTCTTCTTCTGAGGAAGACTCGTCCCAGGTTGCTTGTAGTGCCTTCTTCTTCCTGGTCTTTTTGGACTCCTTTAGACTTGGACACTCAGTCTTGTAGTGGCCCTTCTTCTTGCATTCGTAGCAGGTTACGTTGGGTTTGTGTTTGTCAGTTGCTGGTTCAGCTTGTCCGTCCTTTCTACGACTTATTCTTCGTGTGTTGGTTTGGTTCTTCAGCTTTTTGTAGTAGCTTCGAGCTAGCCGGACCAGTTCAGATTGATCTTCTTCTTGATCTTCTGTTTCTGAATCTGAGGTAGATTCGAGTTCAACTTGAGTTTGTTTCTTGGTCGTCTTTCCTGTTTTCCCTGCAAAGAAAGCTATACTTTTCTCGACCAAATTACAGTTAGTCTGTTCATGCAGTTCAAGTTCAGAGAATAACTCATCTAACTTAATTTTTGAGAGATCCCTAGAGACCTTGTATGCATCCACCATAGATGCCCACAAGGTAGTTCTAGGGAATGCGTTTAGGGCGTACCTTATCAGGTCACGGTTTTCAACCTTGTGACCTATTGTATGAAGACCGTTCATTACCTCTTGAATTCTTGCGTGGAGCTGGGCTGCTGTCTCGTTATCTGCCATTTTGATGGTGAAGAGCTTGTTCAGTAGCAGGTCCCTTTTGCTGATCCTCGTGTCTGAGGTTCCTTCGTGGAGCTCGATTAGTTTAGCCCATAACTCCTTTGCACTGTTGAAGGGGCCTACTCGGTTCAGCTCCTCTTTCGTTAATCCGCATTGGAGAGTCTGAGTTGCTTTGGCGTCAGCTTCAATTTTGCGTTTGAGAGTGTTGTCCCACTCCCAGTAGCTTTGTGGAATTCCTTCTGTATTTCGTGGGATCTCCAGACCGGACTGGATAATGATCCACATGTCCACCTGAGTTTTCAGGTGGACCTCCATGCGACTTTTCCAGTAGGAAAAGTCTTCTCCACTAAAGAGTGGAGGTCTAGCGGTGCTGTATCCCTCTTGCATAGACATTTACACTAAAAAATTTACAAAAGAAATGTCCCAAGACTTGGTCTTGGATTAGTAGTGCGAGATAAAAAAATTGATTAGAAGAATAAAAAAAATAAAAAAAATCCGAAAAAAAATATTCCAAACTGGTGGTTGCACCAAGTTTGAAATCCCCGCTCTGATACCACTTGTTGGATCGAGAAATGCGAGAGAGGGGGGGGTGAATGTCGCAATTCGTTCGGATTTAAAAAGAGCGGGTGAGCAGCGGAAATAAAAGAGAACACAACAACGCAAACACAGCCGGTTTACTTGGTTCGGAGCCTGGGTCGACTCCTACTCCAAGGCCCACGGTCGTTGACCGTTTTCTGCGGGCAATTCTATAAGTTCGCAAAAGTTTACAAGACAAATAATAAAAATCTTTTCGTAAACTTAAATACAACTCTTGTTACCGACGTCCGGTGAAGATCGAAGTTCCGGAGCAGCGGGACGTCGTCGGCTTGAGTTGGCAGCTTTCTGAGTGTGTCGTGGAAGCAGAAGAGCGCAGAATTGTCGAAGGAATTTGTTCCTTCAGGAAGGGGGTCGAGGGCCCTTTATATAGGGCCTGGGGGCGCCCTGGTCGACGGGGGCGCCCCCCACGTGGCAGCTGATCCGGTTGCTGCTCGGTCGCCGTCTGATCCCCTTATCCTCGGGATCCGGTTTGACGGGGCGCCCGGATGACTCGGGGTGCCCGGATTGAACGGTCAAAGCCTCATCTCCTTGGCTTCGCAGAAACGCTGTTCGGCAGCTGTCAGTGGGGGGCGCCCGGGACAGCGGGGGCGCCCTGTGAGTGTAGCGCAGTAACACACTGTTGATTTGCAATGGGGGCGCCCGGGACAGCGGGGCGCCCTGGCTATGTACTGTTGAATTGTTGTTGTGAACACCATGGGGGCGCCCGGGACATCTCGGGCGCCCTGGTCAGCAGTTGCCTCACTCCTTTGAGGCACTCTGAGCTGCAGACACTCGTTCCTTCGGTCCTGCATCCAGGGTTAGTCCAAAACACAATAAAACAATAGCATAATATATTATACAGCCTTAGCTGTCTTGGTTCTGACTTTGGTCTCCAAAATGGAGCCCTAGGTCGAACCGACGCCTAATGTTCCCTCAAGGAGAACGCGTCCTCACCTACTCCTCTCGGGAGAGTTTACCTGGTGCCAGCCGGATCCTCCAGTTGGACTTTTGCCCGGCAGTCCTTCGCCAGGTCTTGAGTTACCAAGCTGCCCTTCGCTTGGTGCCTAGCTACCCTTCGCTAGGTCTTTTCTTCTGGCAGCCCTTCG
>JAGFNQ010001984.1:408079-432590 GCA_024364735.1 Boesenbergia rotunda | reverse complement strand
CATACTGGGTGTTTCTTTCGTCCCTCTCTGCTGCAAACGCGCTCATATACTCTGTATAGTAGCCCTGATTAATTTCCAACTGCTCAAGGTGGTATGCCTCCGATTCTTCCCGGAGTGACTGAACCTGTGTCTCGAGGAGCGATACTCGCTCGTAGAGTGTCGGAGTATCGGGCTGAGCTCCCTCTGCTGCTATGTCGGCAACGTCGACCTCCTCGTCTGCAATGTCCTGTGCGGCTGGTCGGCGTCTCCAAGTCAGAACCCCGGCGCCCGAGACATCTATACCGGCTAAGGAAAAGTTCCTATATCCTATCTCGTCGAAGTCGGTCATCGTGCTAATCTCGCCGTCAGTGATGTTTCGGCCGTGATGGTGGAGGATCCAGGTGATGACGTGGCAGTAGGGGGTGCGGACCCTTCCCTGAGTGGACACACCAGAGGCATGTAGGATACAGTGAAAGAGGTGAAGACCTATATCTATATCCAAATGGTGGATAAAGGCATAGAGGAGAAAGGTGTGAAAGGGTCTCATCGTGGCTATGTCCCTAGTGGACAGAGGAAGGATGCAACGGACAATCACTCTATAGAGAGCGTAGTCCTGAATCGGAAGTCGAGTGGAGTGGAACTGCCCTCCTGCAGGGTCCATTGCCTCCCCAAAGAAATAGTTGTATAAGGTGTTTAGGTCAATGTGAGAGTAGGGGGCATCGAAAGGCAGGTTCCTTGGAGGATAACAACAAAAGATGGACTTAGATGGTCGGAGTCCCAGAAATCGGTTCAGTAAGGTAGGAGTGATGCTTAAGGGTATTCCTTGAACTGTAGTGACGAAAGTCAAGTGATCTTGCCTAACTATGTTGTTGTAAAATTCTGCACATAGGGTTTTGTTGATTGAATGTGTGCAGAATACGAGGTTATCCAGTTGATAGAAGTTAATTGCGGACATTGCGACTGGACAAGATTGGGTAAAAGAAATGACGGTTAAGATAACTTGTCTTAATCGGAACATATGTGGTTCGAGCGATTTGTTACAAAGTTCTAGGTTCGGAAACCTAGGGTCGGGACTGGGCTCGTTAACCGGGATTCGACCTAGGGTAGGGACTGGGCTCGTTACCGGGGTTCGACTGAACTGCTCGGCGTTTTTCTAGATGAGAAGAAGGTAAGTAAATTGAGAATAAGAACTTAGATTATGGAAGAGGCATAAATTGAATTTAGAATTTGCAATAAAAAAATGACAAAATTAAGTACCCAAAGTAAATTTCATCCTTGGAGGCATGGTTGAGGCAAGGGAAGCTTTAGGGTTCACTTGATCCCAAAGAATGAATAGAGTGGGAAGAAGGAAGTGTTTTTGGTGTGGGAAATGAGGGAGTCTCGGGTCCCTTTTATAGTGAAGGGGGGGGGGGGCCGCCCGGGAGGTCCAGGGCGCCCTCAATCGGTCACGGGCTGCCAAGGGCAGTGAAAAAGTTCTGTGGGGGCGCCCGACAGGTCACGGGCGCCCTAGTCGAGGCTGTTGGTCTGCAGCTTTTGACTACCCTTAGAGACGTGGTCAATAGTTTTTGATGGGAGCGCCCGAAAGGTCACGGGCGCCCTGGTCAAAGATAGTTGATCGCAGTCTTTTGGCTGCTTTAATCAGCGTGGGGACAGAACTAAATAGGGGCGCCCGACAGGTCACGGGCGCCCATGTGAAGTCGGTCAAATGCAGCTTTTGCTACTTTGACTGGAGCTGTACGTTGTCGGGGGCGCCCGACAGGTCACGGGCGGCCTTAAGGACTGCTTTCAGCAGCCTTTGACTCCGAGCAGTTGGGGGCGCCCGGGACGGTCAGGGCGCCCTAGTTAGCAGCCTTTTGACTTTTTGACTGTATTGAACAGGATTGACTGTTTGACTTCGTTTGACTAAGTTAACCACAGTTTGACCATGATTATTAAGGCACAAGCAAGGTGGTTTAATTTGAGCTTAATTTTCCTGTCTCACTGAATCTAGGATTTTCAAACACGTTAACCTTAAGGTTTTTGTGAGACAGGTTTGAGGGTAGAAATTAGTTTTGAAAAGGAATTTCAATTTATTTTCGAAAAGTTATTTACTTTTGGAAACAGATTTTTAAACAAATTAAGTTTAGAAATTTTGAAAAATAAATTAAGTGATTTTTGAAAAAGAAATAGGTTTTAAGAAATAGAGGTTTTGAAAACAGATTAGAATCTATAATTATTTGAAATTTGAGTTAGATTCGAATTTGACAAAAGATAATTTGAATTTGAATTTCAGAAATTGGCTTCCAGGTCTTGGCGAGGCACTAGGCCTTCTTTGGCCGTAGCCTTATGGGATCATCCACCCTTTCCTTGACAAAGCCTTTTAATGAAATTTCATTTTCAAATTAACTTAGGTCATTTTCTGGTCTAACTAGCTTGGGTCTTGGATCGGTAGCTTCGGCTGGTTTCACCAGTCTAAAGAGACCAAGTAGACTTGATCTTATTAGAGTTGGTTTCCCCAACGTACTATCATCTCACCTCCTCCCAGTGCTATGTTTTCAAGTTTCAAGTAATTTAGTCCTTAAATCTAAGTATTCCTAATTCTAAGCATGGCAATTTAACAAAATTAAATAAACAAGCAATCAATCAAAAAAAATTATTTAATTATAAAAATTGTTTTGATTTTGGCTCCCCCTGGACTAAAGCCTCTGTATGGGTTAGGCAAGATGTGAATCTTGTCCTTAGGGATCCAAAATTGATTTGAACCAGTTGGTTTAGTCAGGCACAGTTTTGGCACCCATGCCTGAACCTTAGGTCTTGACTGGTTCAGTACAGCAAAGTAAGATCTTTGCCGAGATTTGATTCTATAGCCAAGTCCGGATCGGTTTAGAACGGACTTCTGTTTTCCCAGAATCAGATCAAGATTCTTGGAACCAGAAGTGAATCGTTCTAATGCTGTTCTTAAGTCCTTGACTTGAGTTTTCAGGGAGGAATTCTCTGATTCAAGTTTTTCAACTTGATCAGGGGTTCTTTCATGAATTTTCTCAGTTAAGGACTCAGAATCAGCTCCCTCTTTCAGGAGTTTTACTTCCTGTCGGAGGGATTCGATTCGGAGTTTGGCTTTCGCCAAATCTCGGGATAGATAGGAAATAAGCGAATTCAACTGTAATTTCGAAAAACCCGTTACCCTTATTTCGCCGTTGTCGGAGATGGTCAGCTTGCCGTCGTCCTGGTCTGAGTCTGAGTCAGTCTCGATTTGACTCGAAGCGGTCAGGGCTAGAAGATTGGACTGGGGTGCTTCTTCTTCTTCTTCTGAGGAAGACTCGTCCCAGGTTGCTTGTAGTGCCTTCTTCTTCCTGGTCTTTTTGGACTCCTTTAGACTTGGACACTCAGTCTTGTAGTGGCCCTTCTTCTTGCATTCGTAGCAGGTTACGTTGGGTTTGTGTTTGTCAGTTGCTGGTTCAGCTTGTCCGTCCTTTCTACGACTTATTCTTCGTGTGTTGGTTTGGTTCTTCAGCTTTTTGTAGTAGCTTCGAGCTAGCCGGACCAGTTCAGATTGATCTTCTTCTTGATCTTCTGTTTCTGAATCTGAGGTAGATTCGAGTTCAACTTGAGTTTGTTTCTTGGTCGTCTTTCCTGTTTTCCCTGCAAAGAAAGCTATACTTTTCTCGACCAAATTACAGTTAGTCTGTTCATGCAGTTCAAGTTCAGAGAATAACTCATCTAACTTAATTTTTGAGAGATCCCTAGAGACCTTGTATGCATCCACCATAGATGCCCACAAGGTAGTTCTAGGGAATGCGTTTAGGGCGTACCTTATCAGGTCACGGTTTTCAACCTTGTGACCTATTGTATGAAGACCGTTCATTACCTCTTGAATTCTTGCGTGGAGCTGGGCTGCTGTCTCGTTATCTGCCATTTTGATGGTGAAGAGCTTGTTCAGTAGCAGGTCCCTTTTGCTGATCCTCGTGTCTGAGGTTCCTTCGTGGAGCTCGATTAGTTTAGCCATAACTCCTTTGCACTGTTGAAGGGGCCTACTCGGTTCAGCTCCTCTTTGTTAATCCGCATTGGAGAGTCTGAGTTGCTTTGGCGTCAGCTTCAATTTTGCGTTTGAGAGTGTTGTCCCACTCCCAGTAGCTTTGTGGAATTCCTTCTGTATTTCGTGGGATCTCCAGACCGGACTGGATAATGATCCACATGTCCACCTGAGTTTTCAGGTGGACCTCATGCGACTTTTCCAGTAGGAAAAGTCTTCTCCACTAAAGAGTGGAGGTCTAGCGGTGCTGTATCCCTCTTGCATAGACATTTACACTAAAAAAATTTACAAAAGAAATGTCCCAAGACTTGGTCTTGGATTAGTAGTGCGAGATAAAAAATTGATTAGAAGAATAAAAAAAAAAAAAAATCCGAAAAAAATATTCCAAACTGGTGGTTGCACCAAGTTTGAAATCCCCGCTCTGATACCACTTGTTGGATCGAGAAATGCGAGAGAGGGGGGGGTGAATGTCGCAATTCGTTCGGATTTAAAAAGAGCGGGTGAGCAGCGGAAATAAAAGAGAACACAACAACGCAAACACAGCCGGTTTACTTGGTTCGGAGCCTGGGTCGACTCCTACTCCAAGGCCCACGGTCGTTGACCGTTTTCTGCGGGCAATTCTATAAGTTCGCAAAAGTTTACAAGACAAATAATAAAAATCTTTTCGTAAACTTAAATACAACTCTTGTTACCGACGTCCGGTGAAGATCGAAGTTCCGGAGCAGCGGGACGTCGTTGGCTTGAGTTGGCAGCTTTCTTGAGTGTGTCGTGGAAGCAGAAGAGCGCAGAATTGTCGAAGGAATTCGTTGCTTTAGGAAGGGGGTCGAGGGCCCTTTATATAGGGTCTGGGGGCGCCCTGGTCGACGGGGGCGCCCCCCACGTGGCAGCAGATCCACAAGAGGCGCGGTCGTCGACTTATCCCTTAATCCTCGGGATAAGGCCTTGACTGGGGCGCCCTGGTCGCTGGGGGCGCCCTGGTTGACCGGTCAAACCTTATCCGCAGCGCTGAGCTCTCCTCGGTAAGGTTTGCGCCACCCTGTGCGCTGGGGGCGCCCGGGACAGCGGGGGCGCCCTGGGCATGTAGCGCAGACGCGGCAGAGTTGTTTTGCAATGGGGGCGCCCGGGACAGCGGGGGCGCCCTGGCTATGTACTGTTGAATTGTTGTTGTGAACACCATGGGGGCGCCCGGGACATCTCGGGCGCCCTGGTCAGCAGTTGCCTTACTCCTTTGAGGCACTCTGAGCTGCAGACACTCATTCCTTCGGTCCTGCATCCAGGGTTAGTCCAAAACACAATAAAACAATAGCATAATATATTATACAGCCTTAGCTGTCTTGGTTCTGACTTTGGTCTCCAAAATGGAGCCCTAGGTCGAACCGACGCCTAATGTTCCCTCAAGGAGAACGCGCCCTCACCTACTCCTCTCGGGAGAGTTTACCTGGTGCCAGCCGGATCCTCCAGTTGGACTTTTGCCCGGCAGTCCTTCGCCAGGTCTTGAGTTACCAAGCTGCCCTTCGCTTGGTGCCTAGCTACCCTTCGCTAGGTCTTTTCTTCTGGCAGCCCTTCGCCAGCCTAGCAGTCCTTCGCTAGGGCTTGTCTTCTGGCAGCCCTTCGCCAGGACCTAGCAATCCTTCGCTAGGGTTTTTCCATTCTGGCAGTCCTTCGCCAGGGCCTAGCAGTCCTTCGCTAGGGCTTTTCCTGTACACTCAAGTAGCATTGTTAGATAACAAATAACCCTTAACTTTTGAACCCTTTTGCCAATATCAAAATACAGGTTTGACTTGGGTGCAATCTGCACCAACACAATCTTCTACTATGAACTTCCTCCTTCTCAGAAACTTTCCAGAGGCGAAGAAGCTTCTTACAAGATTGATTACACAAGAACACAACAATAAGTGAGCAAACACAAATAAAATCGAAAGCAAAAACGACTTTACAATGAATCATTGCTTTGCTTGCTATCTTGTTGCTTGGAAATTCCTCTCGTTGACTCGGAAATACACTAACACTTTACCTCAGTGTTAGAGATTTCAGGATAAAATACATATGTTTTCGATAAAACATGCAGCGGAAGTGAAACAATTTTCTTAAAATTTTCGTGCATCTCATAAAACAAGATCATACATGTGCAAGACAACGTAGATCAAAAACGTTGTTTAGAAATTATACCTATTCGAAGAAGTTTAGATTAAAAGGAAATCACCTAGCAAGCCTCACAAGACTTGACTCTATTAGTATCTACAGTGAGATATCTTCAAGACGACTTTGCAAGTCACAAGTTATATCTCCGTTTAGTACTGGACAAATCAAAGAGACGATGTAAGAGAAGAGAGGTGGGTCGATAGCACAAAGGGAGTTAGTGGCACAAAGAAGAATAACCGATGGCACAAAGAAGAGCCATCGGCACAAGGGTTAGTCGACTAGCAATTGGGTAACACAAGCGAATTTGGTGCTCGACGGAAGAAGGAGTTGGCCAACACTTTGGATGACTGCACAAGGATGGGACGTGGCCTTGGGTGACAGCGGCAACAAAACAAGAGTGTAGAAAATAAAACCCTTAACCCTTTTGTTCCATGGAAAGATCTTTATATACCTCTTCATTAAGGCTTGAGGAACAAGCACAAGTCCATATCATATATGTAGGTTTGACTCATCTACAAGAGGTGTGAACAAAAACTCAAACCTATGTCTCATGAGTAGGCCCAACTTGCTTGTATGAGTCTTGGCCCATAAACACTTCCAACGCGGTCAATACTTTCCATATTTGCCCCTGACTTGGTCCAACCAGACTTAATATCTCTCTCTTTGAGAATCTTATTCTCTTACTTATGTTTATGTCTTTAAGATATAATCGTAGTACGTGTAACCTAATAGGTTCTCGATTTTGTTGGTCATTATAATTAACCATTAATTATAAATAGACCGTGAGTGGCATGTAGTAGTACATTATAATTCCCAATTGTTCAAAAAATCGCATATAACTTCAAAAGATATTCTGAACCCTTTAGCAGTTATAGTAATTAGTGTTTATGTTCCTTTAACTCATTTTATACCCACATAATTTAGGATATAATCTATGTGGCAGTCCCCACTAGGCTGGCTATGTCACACCTAACCCATGTTATAGTTTCTTGTCCTGCGAATTCAAATTACTCAAAAACACATGTCCAAGAAAATCATCCTCTTGACGTGTTTACTGTGACCAAAGATTTATAAGTAATAATCTTAACAAGAGATCATACATTATACGTCTCCTTATAAAAGGAGTGGTGAATCCTTTGTGGGTTATTCAAATACCTTGGGGCATGTTGACATATACCCAATCATCCTAGAACTGCAGCTCCCAGGAGATGTTTAACCAAGATGTCAAAGTATAATCTTCCATGACTTTGAATACCTCAAGTCTAAAGAAACTTGCTCTTGAGCTATAATGAGATTTTCATTGACATGTTAAGAACCATGAAGTCTCATAGTACGTTACATCTAATGAATTAATTACCCTTAACTATCATCCACATGTTAACTCTTAATATCCCTATATTTTCTGCCAACAATGATAGATTGTTTGGATAAATCAAGGAGTATAACATGTGGTAATCTTGTAGAATCGACGATGTCCAATCTCATCAATTCATCAACTAGGAAAGATTTCAATATGTACATAATTATAGATGATGAGATACCCACTAAGTATAATTCAATCACAATTTCTGTCATGTTATGCTTTGTATCGTGAACTTCATTAATTAAGTTTAATCAAATCACATGCATATAGAATGTACACCCCAATATTGAATTTTATTTATCAAATAAATAAGATAATGCTTAAGGCAGTTGCCTTTAGGATACCTCTTAAATAAAACACTCAGAATCTCCAAGCCCCAACCCTAAAATCTCCCCAAAAATCATCTTTTATAACATTTAAGTCGAGGTTGATTTTCGCCTATCAGTCAACTGATCTTACTAATCAATTGATTGATATGCTGAATTCGATCGGCTCTTTCTTAACCGATTTGACCACCATCAATCGATTGATAAAATTCATCAGTCGACTGATGTCATTAGTCGAGTCTAACAACTAAATCGATTTGAGTCTGTTTGGTTCTGATCATCCTCAGCCGATTAATGCAACTCATTGGTGGATTGATTCCATCAATTGAGTCTAACAACCGAATCAATTTTCTTTTGTTTGATTTCTAAAGCTATCAGTCGATTGATCAAACCCATCAGTCGACTAATACCTAAGTTTTATAAACATAGATCTCTAAATGAACTTCGTTTCACAATGAAAATCGCCTTGTCCTAATATCTGAGTTAAAAGTTATAGCCTTCGAAAGTTTACTCTGTTAGAACTTCCTCGTTACCAAACATCTGATCAACCTTGACCTGTTGGGACTTCACGCTTCGTCGTTAAGTGTCTGATCACCCATTGACCTACTTAGACTTTCCGTCTCATGCCAAGTGTTCAGTCCTCTATGAGCTACTTGTACTTTCTGTCTCGTGCTAAGTGTCTTCCATGACTCACATGAACTTCCCTTTTGTCAACTCTTCATTAGACTTCTGATCTCAAAATGGTTGGTTAACCTTGACCCATTTGGACTTTCCTCTTGTTAACTTCCCGTTGGACTTTCGATCACCAAATGTTTAGTTAATCTTGACTCACTTGGACTTTCCTCTTGCCAACTTTTCGTTGAACTCTTGATCACCAAGTGTCCTGTTAACTTTGACTCACTTGGACTTTCCTCTTGCTAAACTTTCATTGAACTTTCAATCACCAAATATCTGGCCAACCTTTACTCACTTGGACTTTTCTTCTTCTCATGCCAACTCCATGTTAGACTTCTGATCGCTAAGTATCTGGTCAGCCGTAACCACTTGGACATCTGACGTCATCATGTATCTGGTCAATATTAACCTACTTGACTTCTCGTGACAACTCTCTATTAGACTTCAAACATAGTCAAGTATCTAACATCTGATATGCATATTTTATATAGGATTTTTGTCATAGTATGACGTGTTGGTGCAGGCATCACCTAAGTCAAATCTGGGTTTTGATAATGGCAAAGGGTTCAGGAGTTAAGGTTTTATTGTGTTCTAATGTGTTTCCAAAGTGAGCAGGAAGAAGCCCTAGGTACACTAGGCAAGAAGTCCTGGCAAAGGGCTGGGCAAAGAAGTCCTGGTCAAGAACTGGGCAAGAAGACCTGATCGGAAGTCGGGCAAAGAAGTCCTGGTCAGGTGGATTGGGCAAAAGTCCAACTGGAGGAGCCGGTTGGCTAAAGGTAAACTCTCCTGAGAGGAGTAGGTGAGGACGTGTTCTCCATCGAGGGAACAGTAGGCGTCGGTTCGACCTAGGGTTCCATTTGGCAGACCCGATGTCAGAACCAAGATAGCTACGACTGTAAATATTGACTAATATTCTTGCTTTGGTTGTTTTGGAACTAACCTTGGTTGCAGGAACGAAGGAGTGTGTTTCTGCAGCTCAGAATACCCCAAAGGAGAGGGGAAGGCAGATGGGCTAGGCGCCTGGGAGGTCCCGGGCGCCCAAGGTGAAAGGCCAAAATTGCAATTAAGCAAGAACGCTTCGAAATCACACTGGGCTAGACGCCCAGGAGGTCCCGAGCGCCCAAGGTCAAATCCAAAGAGGTAATCGAAGCAAATCAGCCACGAAGCCAGCAGACCAAGTCAAGCTAGGCGGCCAGGAGGTCCCGAGCACCCCAGTCTGACCAGGGGCCGATTCAGAGGGGATAAGCGCTGACCAAGCTTCGGATGAAGGTTCTCCAATCTAAAGGCACATGTCAGGCGACCCTAGCGAATCAAGCGCCCCCAGGAGCACTATAAAAGGGGCTCAACCCCCAAGGCTTCAACAACACTTTTTCCAACGCTCAAAAGCTTTTCGTTCAAGCGCTCTACTCCGGCAAACTCCGATCTCGAGATTCCAGGGTCGACAACGACCCTCTGCTCCGAAGTACGATCCACATCGGGCATCGGTAACGAAAAGTGTAGTTTCTTTTATTTACTGCAATATTCTTGTACTGAAATCTGTAAACTTTTGCGCAATTATAGAATTGCCCATAGTAAATGGTCAAGGACCGTGGGCCTTGGAGTAGGAGCCGACCGCGACTCCGAACCATGTAAAATACTTGTGTTCTTTGTGTGATTGTTTTATTTTCGCTGCATTTTCTCTTATTCTTATCCAAAAAAGTTTTAACGATATTCACCCCCCCTCTATCGTTTTCTCGATCCAACAAGTGGTATTAGAGCGGAGTAGCTCAAATTTGGTGCAACCACCAATTTGGGAGTTTTTCATATTTTTATAAAATTTTCAATTTCTTTTTCTTATGAATTTTTCTCGTTAATCGAGGTTGGTGCAACACCACTCGATCGTTTTTCTAATTATCTTATTTTCGCACTACTAATCCAAGACCAAGTCTTGGGACAGTTTTTTTCGGTGTTATTTCAGAAATTCTAAATGGTCATGCAAGAGGGTTTCGGTATAGCCAGACCACCACTCTTCAGTGGGGAGGACTTCTCCTACTTGAAGAGTCGGATGGAAGTCCACCTGGAAACTCAGGTGGACATGTGGATCATAATCTAATTTGGTTTGAAAATCCCGAAAAATGCTGAAGGAGTGGCAAAGTCTTACACAGAATGGGATGCCTCGCTGAAAAGGATGATCGAGGCTGATGCTAAGGCGACCCAGACACTCCAATGCGGACTTACCAAAGAAGAGATGAATCGGGTTGGACCCTTCAGCAGTGCGAAGGAACTCAGGGGTAAGTTGATCGAATTGCACGAAGGAACCTCCGACACCCGAATCAACAAGAGGGACCTACTGCTGAATAAGTTATACACCATTAAAATGAATGAAGGTGAGTCAGCAGCCCAGCTCCACGCCAGGATCCAGGAGCTGATGAACAGTCTACATACAATCGGTCACAAGGTAGAAAATTGTGACCTTATCAGGTATACCATAAACGCTTTCCCGAGAAATACTTTGTGGGCATCTATGGTAGATGCGTACAAAGTTTCTAGGGACCATTCCAAAATAAAATTAGACGAATTATTTTCTGAATTTGAATTACATGAGCAGACTAACTGCACCTTAGCTGAGAAGGGCATTGCTTTTGTTGCAGGCATAACAGGAAAGGTGGTCAAGAAGAAGCCTCAACCTGCACTCGAGTCTGACTCAGACTCAGACTCAGAAGACAGCAAAGGAGATCGACCCAAGCTGGTTCGGCTAGCAGGAAAGGCGGTCAAGAAGAAGCCTCAACCTGCACTCGAGTTTGACTCAGACTCAGAAGACAGCAAAGGAGATCGTCCCAAGCTGGTTCGGCTAGCCCGGGACTACTACAAGGAACTGAAGCATCAGACAAACAGAAGAAAAGCCAGCCGAAAGAAGGAAGATCCAACCGAACCATCCATGACCAAATCCAACGTAACGTGCTATGAATACAACAAGAAGGGACACTACAAATCGGAGTTCCCTAATTTGAAAGAAGCCAAGAAGATAAGAAGGAAGAAGGCCCTTCAAGCAACGTGGGACGAGTCTTCATTCGAAGAAGAAGAAGAGACCCCACAATCGAACCTACTCGCCTTGACTGCTTCTGAAGAAATCGACATCGGATCAGAATCGGAGCCGAACGACGGAAAGCTCACCATTTCGGAAGACGAAAAAATAACTGTAAGTCATTATTCTAAAGCTGAATTAGTAGAATTAATTGCTTACCTATCTAGTAACTTGGCGAAAGCCAAAATTCAAGTCGAGTCTCTCCGACAGGAAGTAAAACTCCTGAAAGAGGGCGCTGACTCTAGATCTTTGACTGAGAAGGTTCAAGAAGGAACCTCTACTCAAGTTGAAAAGCTTGAGAAAGAGAACTCCTCCTTGAAAACTCAAGTCAAGGACCTTAGAGCAGCTTTGGAATGATTCACTTCGGGTTCCAAGGGTCTTGACATGATCCTTGGAAAACAGAAGTCCGTTCTAAATCGATCTGGGTTAGGATATCGAACCAAGGCTAGACAAAGGTCATATTATGCTGTATTGAACCAATCTAGGCACAAAGTTCAGGCATGGGTACCCAAACTTTGCTTGAACAACCAAGCTGGACCAAACCAGTATTGGATCCCCAAGGACAAAATTCATATCTTGCCTAATCTCTACCGTGACTTTAGTCCAGGGGGAGCCAACTTAAAAACCATTTTTATAATTAAATAAATTTTTTTATTGTAAAATTGCATGCTTGCTTGTTTATTTATTTTCTGTAATTTACCATGCTTAGACCTAGGACTGGTTAGACTAAGGACTAAACCGATTAACTGAAATTTGAACAACATAGTATTGGGTGGAGGTGAGATGATAGTACGTTAGCGAAGTCATTTTGGCGGAACTAGCCGAAGCTACCGATCCAAGACCCAAACTAGTTAGACCAAAATCTTTCAAGAAGTAACTTGAAGATGGATTTTCAATAAAAGGCTTTGTCAATGAAAGGGTTGATGATCCAATAAGGCTACGACCAAAGAAGGCCTAGTGCCTCGCCAAGACCTGGAAGCCAATTATTGAAAACCAAATTCACTTTACTATTGTCAGATTTGAATCTAACACAGATTTCAATTAATCTTAGATTCAAGCATTGTTTTTAAAAAATAAATTTAAAAGCATAATTAATTGGTTCTTTAAAATTAATTTAACTTTTCAAAACTAATCATGGTTTTTCAAAATAAAATTTTTACCTCTATTAACCGGGTGAGATAGTTAGGACTTAACTTAACTCAAAATCTGGTTTCTGTAATGTTGTTAAATAAAAACATTGATTTTAGAGCTGAATTGACTTGATTGTTGGTTGGCCATTAGAGTCAAACCAGGTCAAAAGAGTCAAACCTGGTCAAACAGTCAAACTGGTCAATAGTCAAACAATGACCAGCTCGGGCGCCCGTGACCCCTCGGGTGCCCCCCCCCCCCCGCACTTTCTCTTCAACCAAGACAACAAAAGCTGTCAAAACAACCTATCTAACTCGGGCGCCCATGACCTATCGGGCGCCTAGGCCTTTAAGTCAATTCGAGGCAGCAAAAGCTGCCACACATAGCAGCTGACTCCAGGCGCCCGGGTCCTCACGGGCGCCCCCAAGGATAGTGTCAAAACCGAAAGAGTTGCATTTGGCAGCTTACGCCTGAACCAGGCGCCCGATTCCTCCCGGGCGCCCAGCCAACCCCTATATAAGGCCACTTATTCCCCCTTCATTTGCCACACCCAAAACAAATATCATCCCTAACTCTTCTCCTTCCAAGGCGTCCGAACAACCCTCTCGTGCTCTCGAACCATGCCTCCCCAGATGGCTACCCAGTATTAATTTTTCATGCATTTATAATTAATTCCTTTCAGTTATTTCGCTAAATGCATGTTTCTTGTTATGACTTTTAGAAAAGGTCGTGCTAATCAACCCAACCCCGGGACCGAGCCTAGCCCTGACCCTAGGTTTCCGACCTTAGAACTATGCAATAAGTTCGCTAGGACGACTTATAAACCTATTAAAATGAGTTTCTTAAATAGACAATTTTTTACTCAGTCCTGTCCATTAGCTATGAACATCATAAATTTTTATCAACTTGGCAACCTTGTCTTCTGCACCCATCCTGTGAACACAACCCTATGTGCAGAGTTTTACAACAACCTAGTCAGACAAGAAGACCTTACCTATGTCACCACAGTACAAGGGATGCCCTTGACAATCACACCCTCGTTGTTTAACAGATTCCTTGGACTACGACCTTCCCAGTCCACGTTCTGTTGTTACCCTCCTAATGATCCTCCCTTTGCTCCTCCCTACTCCCATATTGACCTGGACACCCTTTATTCATATTTCTATAGAGATGCCCGAAACCCTTTGGTTAGACGGTTTCAGTCGGTAGATCTTCAGGTCCAGGACTACGCTCTTTATAGAGTCAAAGTCCGTTGCATTCTGCCCTTGACCACTAGGGGCGTCGCGACCATGCGACCATTCCATACCTTCTTGCTATATGCATTGATCCATCACTTAGACATAAATATTGGACTTCACATGTTCCACACCATTCTATATGCGTCCAGTGTTACGACTCAGGGTCGGGTATGCACCCCTTACTGCCACATCATCACTTCTCTTCTTCATCATCACGGTAGTGATATTATCGATGGAGAGATGACCACAATAATCGAATTTGATGACATTGGGTATAGGAATTTTTCCCTAGCTGGTATAGAGGTCTCGGTTATCGGGGGTCTATCATGGAGACGACAGAGAGCCGGAGCCCTGATCGATTTCGACGAGGACGTAGAGGTCGACGTCGCAGATCTCGCTGCCGAGATTTGGGAGCACATGGATGAGCCCCCACCTCTAACGACTGACGAGAGACTAGCACTACATCAGACAAAGGTTCACAGCCTCAGGGAGGAAATAGAGGCCAATCACGCAGAGTATATGGAGGCAAATGAGGCTCGTTGCACTGAGTATATGAATACCCTCAGTGCCAATCGAGAGACAAACAACACACGATACAATGAAATGATGTCTCTATTTCGATCATGGAAGCATGGCCCATTTGACCATCCTAGCCCTTCCTCTTAGTTCAGATTGGTATTTTCAATTGTACTGTTGACTATTTGACTACCCCTACTCAGTAGGGTTGACATGTATTTGACTATGGTTTGACCTTGCTGGTCCTACTGACCAGGTGACTCTTATGCATCTATCAGCTTTACTTTCTAATTACTTGTTTGATAAGCTGTAGTACTATTTTAATTAGAAGGTAGTTAGGATTATGCTTGGTAGAATAGGACTACTCTATTTAAGTTTCTTTAAAAAAACTGGTTTATTTCTTATTTAATTTGAAAAATCATTTCTTTATTTTCATAATGTTAAAAACCTAGTTTTATTAAAATGATTTTCCGACTTAGTTTTATTTAAAAACTTATCCCCTTCAAAACTAGGGCTTTTTCGCAAATGGACTTAGCTTAGGCCCTAACCCTAGAACTGCATGCACCTATAGATCTAGAAGCCAGCATCTCACAAGCACCATAGGGTACTTTTGATTGATAACCTAGACTGGGTTGAGATGCTTAGGTCTATGCCTTGATTCAAGATGCTTTAAGTCAGTGCATCTGCAGTATTTGAGGCAATAAATACCAATTAACAGTAATCAGGTTATGTGTCAAGCTTAGAAAAATCTAACTTGATCAAAACACTTAACTTGACTAACCCTAGCGAAAGCAACTATTTATAACAGTTAGTAAGTAGCTAATTGGGTTAAACAGGACCCGAAAGAGAAAATTTGAATTAATTTGGTCCAGTTTATACTTAGATTTGGTTCAGTACAACACCTTACTATTACTCAGTTTTATTGCTATATTTTTTTGATATATGGCAAAGGGGGAGAGATTGGAAAGGAGAGAAAAAAAGGTTTTAAAAGTTAATTTTAAAAAAAAAACATTCATCTCCTTTTTTAAAAAGTAAAATAATTCAAAATAACTGCTGAAAAATTTTCTAAGTGTTATAACTCTGCTTGAAATTTCTTTATTCAAATTGCTGAAAAATTTTCTAAGTGTTATAACTCTGCTTGAAATTTTTTATTAAAATTGTTGAAAATTTTCTAAGTATCAACACTGCCTGAAAATTGTCTAAGTGTTAAACCTTCAAAATCAGTTTAGAAAATTTTCTAAAGTAAGTGTTTTGGAAATTATGTTAAGTAATTGCTCTCGAAATTATTTGAAGTACATAACTCAAAAATTGCTTTCAAAAAATTATTTACTCTAAATCTTTGGTGGAAAATTTTCTATGTGTAAATTTCAAAATTCTTCTGAAAATTTTCCAAGTGCCCAAATCAAAGTATTTTTTGGAAAATGCTTTCTAACTTAAAATTCTTCTTTTGAAAATTTTCTAAGTATTGAAAACCTGAAAAACGTTTAAATTTTAGACTTAGAAACTTTTTCAAAAACCCCACGAATTTTTGAAAAACTCAGGGGGAGATTTCTTCCAGGGGGAGGAAATTAAAGTTGGGACTTTTCCCATTCGATTCTGAATGTTTAACTTAACTTTTTCAACCGGGTTGCCATAAATCAAAAAGGGGGAGATTGTTAGTGCAGGCAGCACCTAAGTAAAACCTGGGTTTTGATAATGGCAAAGGGTTCAGGAGTTAAGGTGTTATTGTGTTCTAATGTGTTTCCTAAGTGTGCAGGAAGAAGCCGTAGGTACACTAGGCAAGAAGTCCTAGCAAAGGGCTGGGCAAAGAAGTCCTGGTTAAGGACGGGCAAGAAGACCTGACCGGAAGTCGGGCAAAGAAGTCCTGGTCAAGGACTGGGCACAAAGTCCTGGCAAGGGGCTGGGCACCGAAGACCTGACCGGAAGTTGGGCACGAAGACTTGGTCAGGTGGATTGGGCAAAAGTCCAACCGGAGGAGCTGGTTGGCAAAAGGTAAACTCTCCTGAGAGGAGTAGGTGAGGACGCGTTCCCCGTCAAGGGAACAGTAGGCGTCGGTTCGTCCTAGGGTTCTATTTGGGAGACTCGAAGTCAGAACCAAGACAGCTACGACTATAAATATTGACTAATATTCTTGCTTTAGTTGTTTTGGAACTAACCTTGGTTGCAGGATCGAAGGAGTGTGTTTCTGCAGCTCAGAACGCCCCAAAGGAGAGGGGCAGGCAGCTGGGCTAGGTGCCCGGGAGGTCCCGAGCGCCCAAGGTGAAAGGCCAAAAATGCAATTAAGCAAGAACGCTTTGAAATCACACTGGGCTAGGCACCCAGGAGGTCCCGGGCGCCCAAGGTCAAAGCCAAAGAGTTAATCGAAGCAAATCATCCACGAAGCCAGCATACCAATGTAACGTCCGAAAAATCTCGAAACTAATTTTAGAAGTATCTTAGAATTTATTCCAAATTTATGGATATTTTTATAGAATTTTTCCGTAAACGAAAGTGGCAAAAAGGGTTATAAACGGAAAATCGCGTAGATGGGAATCGAACCCTTCACCTACACTGTGAGAGAGAATGGGCGGACCAGTTGGACTGGTTCATTTTTGTTAAAATAGATTAAGCGAAACAATGGATAAGGTATAATTAGGTAAATTCACCCCATAAGTATAAATAGATAATTTAAGAGAGAAATTTTTTTTCTCTCAACCACAACTCTCCTCCTCGCCCAAAACCCTCATGCCGCCCCTCTTCTCTCCTCTCTTGGGCGAAACCACACCAAGCCTAGGGCTTTCCTCCGGTGGCCGGCCAAGGCTCTCCTCCGAGAGATTTTCCGATATTCGGAATCCCCACGACGAGACGAACGCGTGAGCGCGAAGAAATCTCCGAGACTCCGAGTTTCTCAGGAACCTCCGACGCCGTTCTTGGTTGTAAGTCCATGATATCGAAGTAAGTACTGCTCACCTGCAGTAAGAGGCGGTTTTCTGCAAGTTTTTCCGTTAGAAAGTTAAAAATACACTACAAAAAAAACACCCATATAGGAGTGGTTTTTTTGACTTTCAAGAGCGGTTATCAACCACTCCTACACTTTTACCAACGGTTTAAAAACCGCTCCTCTTATTGCCGTCCCTATATCTTATAGTAGCGATTTTTTTAACCGTTGGTAAAAGTTATAAAACCGCTCCTATTTTTACTTTGTAGGTACGGTTTGAAACCGATCATACACATTATACATATAACAACGGTTTCAGATCGCTTCTGTAGTTATAAATTTAGGAACGGCTCAAACCGCTGCAAAACCCTTTAGCTGTTAGAATGGTTTTAAACCGCTTCTATACATCATGGATATAAGAGCGATTTTAAAATGCTATTAATATTAGAAATTAAGGATCGGTTTTAAACCGCTCCTAAATATGAGAATAGGAGCACATTAAAACGCTATTAAAGCTTTAAATTTAGGAGTTGTTCAAACCATGATATTTAATATTTCAATCCACCAAATCAATACATAACATTATTAAACAATTATCCTCCAAAACAATAATAAGAGTACTCCAAATGCTAATATAAAATAACAGTCATAATGTTCCAAATTCAATAGTTACTAAAAGTACTAACATTAAACAAATACTTTTTTTTTTCAAAATTCTATCTAATCTTTATCTGGCTCTGACACTGGAGGAGATATATGACCACTTTCATGTGCATTTGATGGAGAACTTCTATGATGCCGCATAATATCTACCAAGATAGTTGTCATCATTAATAACATATTGAAAAGTTATTTCGAAAAGTTAAAGCAATTATTACCTCAACTCTTATTGTTTCATCATCAACAAGAGCACCTCCTTTTTTTTTTTTACTTTGTCGACTGAGATGAAATAGTTCAATGTGAGTTGGCTTTCTACCATTTTCCTGAATCTAAGTACAAAAAAAAACATTTTAGATTGAATATGCAAATAATAATAGCTCGAATACATACAAATTGATATTAACATAACAAATTGATCAAATAAATACATAGAAATTTATCTTCCAATGAGGGAATATTTGTTCGTCCTTGTGCATGAATCCCTCGTTTTTTACTCCCATTTTCTCGATTTATTTTTGATGTCCTCTGAAACAAAAAAAAATTGCAATAAATTTATGCATACCAATATATAAAAATTAATTAATACAAGAACTACCTCATTAGACTTCAAATAACGATATAAAATTTCTCAAACATAAGACGTGAGATCATGGGGAATGGAACGGATATGCATAAGTTCATTTAATAGAATATTTGGATCATAAGAAGTAGCCTTAATTTGAGCCTTCCACCGCCTCCATGAACCTGTCATGCCCCCAGAGGCCCGTGCTAGCTCGAAAATCGGACAGCACTTCCCTTGTACGACGGACAATCTGAAACTCATACATACATCACTCCACACATATATAGCTCAGCCATACTCGGCTGGCATTCACAGATCCACAACCACGCAGTTAAATAAAATAACTAACAAATAATAAACATAATACATAAATCTCTATAACTAAGCGCAACAAATCGAAATCCAGCGAAAATAAATAAATAATGTCTAACGAAAGCCCAAACACCATCCGATATGATAATAAAACCAAAACAACACCAATACGATAAAAATAACACGAAAGTACAAATACACATCTATAGAGAAACAAATATTCTCCGAAACAAAACATAGGTGATTTCAACTAAATCTAAACCACTTATTTAAATCAACCCTAATTAATCCAACCAATACTCCTTAATTAATCAAGAAATTAATCCACTAATTTAACCCAACCCAATTAATCATCAATTAACACATCTTATTAAAAACAACTTAATCAACCATCACAATTAATCATTTTTAATCCATTGCTAATTGAGTAACCCAATCTAGTGGTTGATACATCTATCATCCATATCCATTTCAATCTAACATTATATCCTAATCAACACTTACCTTAATTTGATGCCAGCGCTTTCACCTGCTCAGAGTCCGGTGAAGAAAATCAGAGAACACACGGACACAAAATCAGAAGCTCGAGGTCAACACCACCGATTCTTACTTGCGATAAACCCCTCTTTCCCCTGTTCAGACCTGCTAAAACCTAGCCACCTTAGCCTCTAGTCCAAATCAATTCAAGGAAAGGAAAAACTCCTTACTAGTCCTTGGCCGGAAAGGAACAACGACGTTGTGAATGTCTCCGGCGACAATTCGACTCGGGCAAGCTACGCTTGAAACGTGATGGAGGTGGCAATCGGACGGCACCATCTTTGGATGAAAACAAACCCACCATCAGGAAGCAGGAGGGCTGGCGACGCTCACCATGGCCGGCGTGCCGTCGTGCAAGGCAAGGGGGTAGCGGTGTTTCACAGAGGAGGCGGCGGATCGAAGAAAAATCGATCGCAACTCCGGAGAGAGGCTGCGCCGACTGGAGAACTTGGTGACTGGTGATTGTCGCCGCCGGCGGTCGAAAGGCGCCGGGGAAGGGCAGCGGCGATCGGGGAGGAGGAGGTTGGCGATCCGCGGCTTCCTTTGCGTGTGCGAAGAGGGGAGGGATCCGAGGGGAAAAGTCGGTGCTTCTTTAGGACTTGGAGACTAGTATCCATTGCTCGCCGGCAATTCGGAGGTGGCGGCGAAGGGCAGCGTGGCATCGGTCGATCGCCGTGCGCGAAGAAGAGTCGGCGAGGATGGGTTCGGGCGGAGAAACTAGGGCACGGGGAGGAGAGGTTTTTGTTTTATAAATACTTAAACTTATATATATATATATATCGAAAAATCAAACTTTTCCTTAAATAATTACCAACCAACTCATCTTGCAACCAATTAAATCCGCAATTATTTTCAAAAATTTCAGAAAATTCTTCCAAAATTTTTCCCTCTGATTATTTCCAATTTTCAACTCCTATTTATCATGATTATGCAACAAGTGCTTTTATTTAATTTTTAGTCAATAAAATTTTATTTTTAGGATTTAGATATTATATAATAATAATAAATATATAAAAATTTCAAATTGACAAAAATATAATTACAAATAAGTTGGATGCATGAGTAGTGTTTTTATTTAATTTTTAAAAATAAATAATTAAGACAATAAAATCTTATTTTTAGGATTTAGATATTATATTATAATAATAAATAAATAAAAATTTCATATTGAAAAATATTTGAGATGTTTCGATGTAAAATGTCCAACATCACATTTTCCATAATATATAAATATATAAATAAAATGTATTAAAAATTTAAATAAATTTGAAGCATGGTACAAGTTTATTTAATTGTAGAAAATATTATTTTTTCACTATGTGAAAACCTAAAAGAGTATAAAATCCTCTGTAAAAATTGAATGGTGATATACAACTCTGTATTTTTAAAATTTGATTAAAACATTCTCTCTTTTTTAGCATCATAATAATTGTATATCTAAATTATTTTACCATAAATTTTAAGTCATATATGAGTACTTTAATTTGAATAACAGAAAATAATTTTAGTAGAAATGTTTAATATAGAATCATTATTAAAAGTATCCAATATAGCGGTTGCATGATTGTTTCTAATAGTTGTAGCAATAAGAGCGGTTTACAATCCCGGTTTATATAAATCGATGCTAAAATTATACAATTAATGTAGATTAAAAATCAATTGTACACGATTAGAGTAACAGAAGCGGTTTATAGCAACACTTGATACAAATTTTGTTCAAAGAATCCAATAGGAGCGATTTGAAAATCGCTCCTAAAAGTTAAAGCAATTGGAATGGTTAGTAACCCAGAACCGCTACGAAAAATACCCAATAGCAGCAGTTTTAAGATCGTTTCTAATAGTTGTATCATTAAGAGCGGTTTACAGGAGCGGTTTTTTCAAACCGCTTTTGAAACAATTCAATAAGAGCAGTTTTAAAATTGTTTCAAAAAAGTTAGGCAATAGAAACGGTTTAATTCAAACCGATTCAATTGATCAATTTTCAAAAGCGGTCTTATAACCACTCCTAAATAACCGCTCCTATATAGGTGTTTTTTTTGTAGTGATGCAAATTTTCTTTTAGTTTATGATTTGCATGTAACTCTAGTTTAATCCATGCTTGTATAAGTTTGATTAAGTACCCTATATGAGGATAGGGGCTAAGAAAAGTTATGAGAAAAGAAAAGAGAAGATAAAGACAAGAAAAGAAAAGGCCAAGGCCTTAAGAAATCCCCAAAAGTCAAGACTTAGGGATTTGGGCACACAAGATGCTCGTTAAAATGCCAAGGCATTCAAGATAAGAAAAAGTAAGTATTTTATTTTCTAAGGCCAGTACCCGGCGTCCAAGGGTGTCGTTAAAGAAATCCAGGTGTCCAATTCCAAGGTCTTGACCCTGGTAGACCAAGGTCTGCTCTATTAGGATTGGTGGCTCGCTACCCCAACCTTTTAGGGAACGCGCATAAGATGGTACTTACGTCTTAAGTGGATCCAAGTGAGTTATTATTTTCAAGTATATGCTTTAGCAAAGTTTTTCTAAAGTTTAAGGAAGTTTTCTAAAAGTTAAAGAAAGATTTAAAGTTAAAGAATTGCTAAAGTTTCAAGTTAAGCCAAGAAAAAGTGAGCTAAGATGTATTAATGTTTGAGTATGCATGTTTTGAGTTATACATGTTTTAGTATTTCTTTTAAGTATAAAAGTATCTCATGTGATTTCACATTGTTTAAAAAGCATGCCTACACATTTCGAGTTTTTGTGAGCTAGATAGTACTTACTAAGCTTTCTGCTTATTAGTTGCATTTCCTCTTGCTGCAGGCGAAGGTAAAGGCAAGCAATTCTGAAGGAAGACGACAAGGAGGTGCTGGGTGATGTGTGTGTGGTGGCTGACCTTGGAGAGGTCCTTGGGACGAGACAGTTTAGCTTATTTGAAATACAATGTTTAAGGTTTCCAAATCCCGAGTTATTGTGTTATGGAGTTTATTAAACATTTATGTTTCGGATAGTTTTACATGCTCAATTTTGTAGAAGGAAGATTCCATGTCATTTCAATTAGTATGCATACTTTTGTGAATGCACTAGACGAGCAAGGGCATGAGTAGTTTAGCATGTTGATACATTGAATTTTAGACTTATTCTTGAGCTTATTATTCCCTTTTGGACTAAGTCCTAATTGTGCTTAAAATGCTTGTAAATTAGGTAGGAATGCTTAGGAGTTATTTGATGCATGTGCCAAGATGTTGTTAGTCTTCTTTTGAATTAAGTTTTATTGCTTTAAATATGCTTAGAAAAGTTGCATTCATATTCCATAATGCTCTAGTAATGTTATAGAACCTTGCGTGATGAGTTTAAATGCATGACTATTAAAGTTAGAATATCATTCTTAGATAGATTTAAATACAAAAAAAAAGTTAAAGAAAGTTCCGCAATTTTAGTCGTTGCATTAGAGTCAAGAAGTAGACAAAGTAACGGTCCGTCTAAGGTAGAGAAGGCGGGTCGCTACAGTTGGTATCAGAGCAGTTCCCATTCTCCAGCATCACACACACATCAGCATCAACCTTGCCGTCTTCAAGTAAGAAAGCTTTAAGTTTCAGTTTTCTATTGCTCCTTTATTTAATTGCAGTATAGAGAAATGCTTAAGTACTTACTCATATGTGCATAGAACAAGGAAGCATGTTTAATACCTTAGTATCACGGAAATATGTTTAATCCCTAGATTGAATATTAGGTTGCTAAGTAAGAAGACAAGTTTATACCTAGAGATGTAGTAGTGATTTCTTGTTCCCTTATGCATTATTAGATGGCAAGAAGAGGCCGAGTTCCTAATGCAAGGGGCGGAACTCCAGTTCAAGATGACAATGAGCCTGGCGCAGAACAGCCAAACCTGATGGCAGTCATTGCCCAAATGCAAGCTCAGATTTCAGAGCAACAGAAGACTATCGCCACACTGATGGCAAATCAGCACCCAGTGCCCCCTACACCACCCACAGCAGGAGTGGGAACTCCAGTGGTGGCTGAAGTTCCACAAGTCACACAGGAGACCCCTGCCGTGAACCGAAGACAAGAAGCATATCTCGTCCAGTGGCAGAGGCTGAAACCTGAAAGCTTCTCAGGCACGACTGAGCCCTGGGATGCCCAGGCTTGGTTCAAGACTTTAGAGAGCACAATGGAGCTTCTTGACTGGCCAGAAGTCGAGAAGGTCAAATGTGCCTCCTTCTGCCTAACTGGAGATGCTCGTATGTGGTGGGAGCGGGTCAAGAGTAAGAGGATAGTCAACCAGATGAGCTGGACAGATTTCGAGCAAGAGTTTTATGAGGAGTTCTTCCACATGCGGGTTACCAACAAGCACTACGAGGACTTCATGGAGTTCAGACAAGGTAACCTACCAGTGGGAGAAGCAGTCGCGAAGTTCAACAGACTAGCTCGCCTCTGCCCAGAGCTAGTCAGCACAGAGAAGGAGCGAGTCAGACTGATGCTCCGCATGCTGAACCCTGAGATAGCACTCAACGTGAACAGCGGGACGCACCGACCCCAGACCAGCGAGGAGTTGGTCAGTAGTGCACTAATCTCAGAGCACTATCTGAATAGCATCAAGGCACAACAAACACAGCAGAAGCCAGTCCTGATTGAGAGCAAGACAACAGGAGGCCAGAAGCCTCAGCCAAATAACCAGAACTGGAAGAACAAGAACCACAAAATGAAGCAGTGGCCTGGCAGCCAAAAAGGAAACCCAGAGAACAAGCAAGCTAGGTATCCACCTTGTCCTAAGTGTGGGAGGACCCATCCAGGAGCATGCCTTTTAGGTGTAACTGGGTGCTACTCATGTGGACAAGAGGGACACAGATCCAAAGACTGCCCAAACAAGTTTAAGGTACTCCCTCAGCAGTCCGTACAGTATGGAGGCAAGCCTCAGTTACATTACATGCCTACTATACTGGAGAGACCTCAGATCAGTCAGGGAAGGTTGGAAGCAGCACCAGTTTCAACCAATGCCAGAGTCTTTTCCCTCACGAAGGAAGAAGCTGCCAGCGCCTCCACGGTCGTAACAGGTCAAATCGTTATTTTTCAGCATTTAGCTACTACACTGTTTGACACTGGGGCGACCCATTC